>JAPXFQ010000326.1:3077500-3231911 GCA_028564705.1 Apricaphanius iberus
TTTTTGACGAGTGACTGGCGCACAGCGTCCACGCGGACTGAAAATGGACCAATAACAATGGAGGATGGCAGGGAGGATTCAAGCTTTTCCATTTCTTTCAGCTGTTTTTCCACTTTTCTCTTAACTTCTTCAGGGCTCTGCTCTGCATTATCAGACCTGAGGCATTAAAGACATAAGAAGTCATCATTCGGAAGAAAAAAATAAAAATGTTTTAGAACCAAATATGATCGGGCGGTTCACTTTGTGGAAAACTGAACTGGACTGTTTCAAGGGACAAAACTTTGATTAATGTTGGTGTTTTCAAACCACTCTTTGGATCTAACCCATAAAGGTAGAAAACAAATGAAATAAAAAATATATTTTTTAAATCGTCCGAGTTTCATCGCATTGTTTATTTGTAATCTTATTTTGCAGGCATCTACTCTAGGAGATATTCACACTTTTATTTTTAAATTATGTTCAAAGATCTTTTTCTTTACCAGTTTAGTTTTTTTTTTTAGTATTGTGAAATCTCCTCCCAAAAATTGAGACTTTTATTTTGGTGAGTGTTATAAAGCTTTATTTTGAAAGGTTGATGTAAATTTTTTTTTGTGATAGGTTCAAATCTATGTTTGCAATTATGCAACGGAAGAATTATTAACGCTTTTAATCTGAAGGGTAAAAATCCCCTCTGGGAAAGGGTTGCTTCTATTTTGGCGGGTAGCGATGAGTGACAGGGACACACTAAGTGGATGCAGAACATCTGGTTGTCATGGTCACACCTGGGTTTTTGGTTTTTCAACCAAGATTGAAAACAAAGAATCCACGTCGCTGAAGGAACTAACTTCATAAAGAAAAATGCATTCTACTGTCTCCTCAAAATAGAGTTCAAAGATCAATTTGAAATCTCAAAAGATGCAATGGTCCAAGAAGTTTAAACCTTTAGTGGCAGTAGAGTCTGGTTCAAAGCAAGGCATCAATGGAATTAGACTTACTTGAACGTTTTTATGTCCAAATTGTGTAGGTCCAAGTGTTTCTCATATTCAGCAGCATAGGCCCTAAGAGGCACAGTTGCTCCTATCAGAACCTTCCGGACTTTTTCCTCCAGCTCAGTTACTTCGTTATCGTAAAAATCCATCGGATCAAGTAACACACTGCCCATGACGACCAAGTTCTTCATCACAAACTGGTGAGAACAAGAGCCAAAGAGCTCAAACTTTGTGTACGTCATCATCAACATGGAGAGAGCACAGATGGTGACCTTCATCGTAAATGCTCGTAAAATTTTCATTTCATGTTCACCTTGTAAAGCTGCGGAACTTTGTGTGTGACCAAGATGGCGGATCTGAATAGCTTTGCGGTGAATGTCTGGAAATCCTCGAGTGGAGTGCTGTAATGCACCCCAGTTTGGTCCAAAACCAGATCCACGAGGAATAGAGGATTCTTCTTCGGCCTTAACAGAAGAAAGATGGACAAAAAATTAATCACAAAGTGCTGAATATCAATTTGTGCACCTTAAATATATTTGATTTTGATGTGCATTGACAAGAATCTGGTGATACGATATTTATCAAACACAAGGGGAGGATATGATAAATTATATGATACTATGAGTAACACTATATATTGTGTTTTTTAAAATTGAATTTAATTGTAGAAAACTGTTACAGCTTTCTAAATACTCAACCCTGTTTCACACATAACATATCCAGTTTCACTACTAGGTGTAGTTGAAGAAGGAAAAAATAGCCAATAACAAATGACTACCAGTCATACTTTTAATTTTACTACAAAACATTTGTGTAATCATTATTGGTTCCATAAAAATGTTAACAAATAAAATGTAAATAGAAATCAATACATTGCTTTTGAATACAGATACTACATCGTGACATAAAATATCGCGATACATCGGCGTAACAATGTTTCTTTAAATCCCCAACATTTCATGTTAGCTTTTTATTGAGCAAATTATTTCCCCTACCTGTAGGGGCTACTGGTCAGGTCGTCGCCCCAGACCAGGTCCTGAGGACACGCCAGCACACTGCCACAAGCTTCCAGCAGCAACTCGCTCAGGGATTGCAGTGACTGTAGCACGAGGCTGCGCAAGGAGTTCCTCATTTTGAAGATCACCAGCTTTGTCAGTCTGAATAGGATGATAATGTGCGACTCATTCCCAGCGTAACGTTTGGCGAGGGAATTGCTGGCGGAGCGGATGCTGTTGCTGAGTGAGATGACCCACCTCTCCTGGAGATACTGGGTTACCTGGAAGATGAAAAAGGATCTTGGTGCATCTGTTTTAATTTATTTTTCTTCATATATTAATCTAACAGTTAATTCCTAAAAAAAAAAAGCGAAATTATTAGATTTTTTAAATAAACAAAACAGAGTTATAAATTATAAAAACAGTTGGTAAAATAACGGGTAAAAATGGGTTTACCACACATTTTCCTTCCAATTTAGTAATAGTAACTATGACTTTAAAACTTTAACATTTATTGTGCAAACTATTTAGGATTTTGTCTTGTGTGAATTGGGTTTGTTTATTGGGTTTGTAACAATTAAAGATGGAATTCCTGATGTTCAAAAAAAGGGTTGAATTTAAATAACTTTAAATCTGGTCAGAGGATGTGGTTTTTTTATCGCTGCTCTATTGATGATTTATTTCTATTTTGATCACTTTTTGTTAACATTGTTTTTATTAGTAACAGAAGGTTGGCAGGGAAATCATCTATGTGCCTAATTACCTCATTCTGAACTAGAGATTGGACGCGTTCAAATTCGTCGACTCGATGTGGCTTGTTCAGCGCCACAATGAAGAGCGTCATGTTGGTTATTTTGTGACACTCAGACAGAATGTGAGGCAGCTCACAGATCACCTCGGGATGGTCTAGCAGAGAGAACAGGGCGAACTCAGCTTGCTTCCTCTCAAAGTTAAAGGGAGGCACTGGAACGCACCCTGTATGATGAGAAGAAGTCAGGGTTTAGGTTCTGAGAGTGTTGGCCGACTCTACATTTCCTTCATTCTCAAAAAAAAGGTACATGTTGAGATATTTATCGGCAATCACAATACAGGGTGGAAAATACAATATATTACAATATATTGTAATATATTGCGATACTATGAGTAAGACTATTAGGGATGTTCGTATCGGGCCAATATTTTTATATTTTTCAGTGATTGAAAATCGGCTATATTGTGCCGTTTTTTAATTTTCTTTATTGCACAATAATACAAACCTATGTTGCGTTGCAAACCAAACATGCCCTTTAGGTTTGTTGTTTTCATTTGGTTCAACATCTTCAGAAATTCATGGAAAATATTATTCAATTCCTTTACTTATTTACTCAAAAATATAGAGTGAATGCGATCCCATGACAGTAAGGGGCAGCATTGCGCACGCCAGCATAAAGCCTGCCAGACATACTTCTCTTTACAATATTGTACCAGTTTAGTGTTTTTTTTTTTTTACTTCTATCTGAAATATCAAACTAAAACTAACCTGTACAAAGCAGCCGATATCGGCATCTGAATTTGTATTTGTTGAGGTGGGAAAATAATTTGTATTTGAATTAAAGTAAAATTCAAAATAGGAACAAAAATCAATTTATTTTCGCGTTACACTTCTAATTTATGTTATTATCAATTTTAATAATTACGGATATGCAATATTGCTTGATTTTTTCCCCCATACACCCAGCAATGAACATGGAACGGGAACATCATTGAAAAGAGACAAAAATAAAGGCGACTGCGGCCACTTGACCTTAAAAAAAAAAAATATATATATATATATATATATATATATATATATATATATATATATATATATATATGTATATAGGAATTAGCGGACATTTACATGTGGCAAATACTTATGGGTAATGTGTTCGTGTTAATTGTAGAAATTATCAGTTGTATGTTATCGCTTGTGTTCCAAACGAGCCGTGCTCCTTAGTTATCCTTTGAGTTATGTTACTGTCAGTGTTTGGTGCGAGCAATGCAGTTGAAATTATTGCTCTAGTGGCTCAGCGTCATCTACTCAATGGCACTGTAGTGACTCCTTTCCTGAGGGGCATCACACTAGAAATTTTTCTTGCTTCCGAAAATAAATATGACATAAAATATTTGTCTGAAATAAATATACATAAAAACACGCTATTTGTGCTTTTTCCGAATATCATAGTCCGCTTCGGCTCCACCTCTACTCTGTAAGATTTGGACTTCATGAGATTTACAACAATAATGGTAATGCCTATTAATGAAATTTGTTGAGTTACTTGCTAAAACTATATTCATCAGATCAGATTTGAGGTTAAAAGATTGGATCGAAGGCCTAAAATGCTGATTGGGATATCCCTAAAGTCTATTTCTTATGATTTTCAATGGTTCCATTCGAATTCTAAACATTAATGTAAAAGTCGATACATGACTTTTGAATAACGATACAATATAGTGACATGAAATATTGCAATGTATTGGTGTATCAGTATCTTCTTACATCCCTAGTACATTTGATAAAAATAAAAAAAAACTAGCTCACCGGTTTGTGGCACACACTCTGCATCTCTTTGTGGCAAATAAATGTCTGAAAACTCCTCGGAGTGTTTCAGCACAGTTTTGTCAAACACCATCTGGTTCATAACCCGGTCATATTCCAGTTTGGCCTCCCCCTCCAACCCCTTTATACCTCTGTCAAATCTGCACATGAAACATTTATGTCACACCTCAGACTGATCTACCAAGAAAACAACAGAGAGTAAAGCGACTAACTGAAAAACAACGTGACTCACACTGCCGGCTTAAAGCCACAAGCTGACTTGACGAGCGCCTGGATGCGTCGCAGGCTGTCGTCGCCGAGGGACGGGTTTCCCTCCCAGATGGGCATGCAGTCCACGGACGTGCTGTACAGGAGTTGAATCTCAGCGTTCTTCCTTAGACGAAAAGCAAACTCGATTCGGTCAGCGAAGGCTCGAGGATCCTCAGCTTTGAACAACAGTCTGATCCTCGGCACCCAGTGCTTAGAGCCTCCGTGTAACGAGGGGGTGTCTGCGATAGCAAAGTGTGGATTTATGAGAATTATTGAGAATCAGATGTGTACATTAGATATGCGTATTGGCAAGAATCTGGGGATATGTTATGTATCACAATACAGGGAGGACAATACGATATATTGCATTACTATGAGCAAGAGTATATAATGTAATTTTTAAAACCAAATTTAAATATGGAAAAACTGTCACATTATTCTAAACACATCCAGTTATATTAATAGATCTAGTTGATGCTTTGGAACAAAGAAGGTGAAAACAGCCACCAACTAGCCATTTTAACTTTACTAAGAAAACATTACAATATTGTGATATACAGGACATATTGGCATATTAAGATTTTCTTACATCCCTAGTGTATATAGACAAAAGCTTCTTTTTTTTTAAACCACTCCCTGACATTAAACCAAACATTTCTGAAGTTACTTCTGTTTGCTCCCTGACATAATTAAAAAAAAATTGTTTTTTTTCTTAGAGTGTTTTTTCTGCCCTTGTCATGCATCACATTATGCACCAAAATATGAAAAGTTTAGTCTGATTAGTCAGACAGTGAGAGAGACAACAAATTCCCTGTTTTATGTTCATCTGGTTTCAACAATATATGAAATACTGGTACACAAGAAAACAAAGAAAAGAAAAAAATTACTTTTCTTGTGTCTGCTTTTTCTAACAGGTTCTTCATCTTTCTGACTGCTGTCTTGGAGCACTTTCTCTACAAAATACTGATGTTTTTTCTTGCAATAGTCAAGAACCCCAACTAAATGCCAGCTATACTCAGGGTGAGGTGTTTCCGGATCATCTTGGAATAAAGAAGAAGACACAAAGTGTGAATAACACCCAAAAAAATACAAATAAAATAATGTACATTGTAAAGAAATATTTTTTTACCCACAAGAACGGAATTACCTTTAGGCAGCAGGGCTTTAGCAGGAATAGGCTTTCGACCTGCTGATCCTTCAGTTTCGCCCAGAGCAAGCCAGCCCTCCGGTGTTCGGCAGTCGTAATCCTCATTGTCAAAAATCTCAGAAAATACAAGAAATATAGATCAATTGAAATTAACCATGGGAGATTTGAGCGTCTCATAGGAAGCGGTACATTTGTTTGGGGTGCTTGCCATAAAACTACATCAACGGCGACACTGTAAATTCACCTCAAGTGGAAGGAAGGGTGAGAAAAGTTTATCTGACACATGAGTTAAAGGCTTGATAGTCTGAAGTGTTGGCATCAGGCTGTTGGACTTGATGCCTTTGTCTTCCAGGAGTTGCTCCAAGTCTAAAACCATGTATTGTCTACGAAGTCTGTCGACAGAGACAAAAATATGGATTAGTTTAATAAAAAGAAGATGACCTTTCTTTACGATCCAAACCACCAAAACAAATCATACCTCTCTGCCACCAGCAGGCGAGGAGCGTTGCCGGGGAGGGTTCTGAAGGCAATCTGAACTTTCGGTGCATCACCGTGAACGGCGAAATAGGAAGTTTCACGATGACTGTTGCCACTCCACAGTTCCCACGGGGACTTGATGGTCGTTTCTTTTAGACAGACACACATATGCTCTTGTCAGATTAAACACTGTTATCTGAAAAAAATACATTCAGAGGTAGCCTACTGTGTACCTTGACCTCTTTTTTTTTTTTACACTTTATCACATTACAACCCAAAATTTGAAAGTATTGATTTCTTTTTTGTTTTTATCCAGAGTGGGAACACCACAAAGCAGCATATAATTGTGAAGTGGGACATTTTAAAAAAAATCAAACCTCTTTCCTTTGACACACCTAGATAAAATTCGGAGTAACCAGTTGGACTCGGTGGCCACCTAGTTAACTGTGTGTAATTTAATCTCCAGCTGTTCTGTAAGGGCCTCAAAGGTTTGTTGGAAAACATTAGAGTTCATGGAAAACTGTGGAGAAGTTTAAAGTAGGTTTCCAAAGCCTTGGACATTTTCACAAGCCTTTATCTGGAAACAGAAGGAAGAAATGCAAACCTACCAAACCCTGGCCTCGGTCTTACATCAGCAGGCGGTTCTCCCGCAGGTTTTCTGGGGATCATTGGAGCAGAACCGGCTGCAGCTGCAGAAACAGGTCGTAAACAAAATATAGTATTGAAGTGCTGTGTCCATTTTATTTAACTCTAAAGTCAGAACTGCACCAGGGACTGGGGCGTACAGAGAGCAGCACCATCCAGCTTTACTTCCCAGAAACATCAGTGGCGACGTCCGCCTGAACACTGGACTAAACGTTCATGAACAAGAAGCAGAACAAGGCAGTGGGACCCTTCTGGATACAAGTTAGTTTGCCTCACAGTATACATGGTCCGATTGACTTTTTAGGTAGACCACTCCGACTAAAGATTAGTTTTTCAAGGTCTTTTTGATACATTGGTCCTTAAATCCTAGAAATGTTCTTCAGGTGATAGAAAGCTGACCTTGTTATTGCTTTCATGTGATTCTGGAGGTTCAGGTCTGAGTCCATTATTACACCTAGATTTCTGACCTAATCTGTAGTTTCTGTATTAACTGAAGCTGTGTGCTGACTCTTGTTTGTTCCTCTTTAGGGTCCAAAGAAAATTACTTCAGTTTGGTTTCTATTTGAGTATATTGATTATTTACATTGAGGAATTTGTGCCTGTTCAGGGATAGTGGATTTTCTGCTCCCCACTGTTTATCCCGTTAATTAAGAAAACAGACATTATTCATTATTATTAATTTATTTATTTGTACTAGTTATACCAGTAATTCAGAAAAAACAGAGTGGTATTTGTTTATTTTTGGAACACGTATCCCATTAATTAAAAAAACAAGAAAAAACAAACAGTTTTTATCTATTCAAGTGAATGGAATGCGACTTTATTCCCTTCTATCACATCTTATCATGGAGTTTTGAACAATGCACAGGGGGAGCGGTTTTTGGCAGGGACCCATGTTTTATTTTTATTTTTTTTGGCATAACACCTGTAAATCTATCCTAAAGTTCCGATAGCGGAAACGCGGATCCGTTTACTTTCACCTTACAATTATTTGTAAATAATCTCAAATTTAGGGAATCTTGTTGTTTTAATGTGAGAAAAAAAAGCAATATTGGAGCAAGACTTCTGCAGTGTTGTTAGTTGGTTATATGAATGACTTCGCCTCCATGTATTTCACTAAATCACCTTTACTGTAAACTCACCTTCCGATGAGTTGAGAATAGCTTCCACCCCAGAGGAATACAGTCGCTCTCTCCAAACCGGTGGTGAGATTTCCGACTCATTAATGGTCAATGGCAGTTTAATTCCGTGCCTTTCATAAGCAGGATTTTCTCTGGGGATCATTTGAACCTTCGGACCTCTTCTTAATTTTACGACTAACTGTTTGCTTTTGTTTACTCTTTGCGACGAAATTGCCACAAAAAAAAAAAACAATATGTAGTGTGAAAACTGCAACAACTGTGGCGTACCTTATTTTACATTAAAAGGGAGGCAAGCTGAACACAACAAATCTCGGTATAATTAACCACAGCAACTGTAAACCATTACTTCTGTTGCCATGGAGATGCAAGCGGCCATCATGGCGGCCATGCCTTCCTCGCGCATGCCCGTTTGCGTCGGTAGTCCTTTATTAAGACTTAACTGGCTGCTACTTCTGTGACTTTAGTAGAACATGGAGGGTTTCACATCTTTTACATTTCTACAGCATCTTGAAAAGTCTGAAATATGCTTGCATACATTTCCAGATCTAAATAAATATGGGGGAAACATATGAATAGGCTAATTGTTTTTATTTCCCAGACTTTTTCTCTTCGTTCTTTTTTTAGTGAACAAAAATTATAACGCATAATATGCAGTTTTAAAAAAAATATTTATAGCCTATACCATCAGCGTTTTTTTCTGCTAAATGAATCCATATAGATATAATCCATATAGTTAATTTCACTAACTGCCTCTATGTTTCTTGTGATTAAAATAATAAATAAAGCAGTAAAACCTGTACTTTTTAAAGGGGATTCTTGACAACCTAAAAAACACAGGTGATGTATGCATTTAATTATCTGTGTCAAATAAAAGATGCTGCAGTCCTATTTTGATAAGAGTTATAGAGTTTGGAAAAAAATGTCAAGTTTGTGTTAGGGGAAAAAGCAATCAAATGTGCTTATACCACATTAGTAATAAAAAGTCAAACTCTAAATTTTGCCCTCATTATTTGTGGAAGCTAGAACACTATTTAAGGTTTAAGGCTAATATTTCCCACTCATATAAAGCCTACAGAAAATTACACCTAATGCAAAAAAAAGTTACATATTTTGAGTTTGGTAAAACAAGACATTTTGAAACAAAACATGTATATAAACTCTCACTACAGTCATATTTAAATTTGAAAAATATTGCAATTTAATTAAAACATGTAAATTACTGACATAGACTGATTTGCTAATCATGATTTTTTTGCTTACAGCGAATGAAAACATAACATTTAAGATCAGAATATTAGTGTAGCACAAAAAAATCCAATATAGAATTCTAATCTTATTGAAAAGTATGTTTAATACTCCCTGAAATGTGCTTATTTTCAAAAGGTACTTTTAATCTTATGAGTCTCGTCAGAAGGCATATTGTAATTTATTGAATCTGACTTTATCTGATCATCTTTACCATTTCATGGCATAGATCAACATTGAAACAGCAGTTGCTTAAAACTGGACCAAATTAGGACTAGGTTCCTAGAGCTGAGACCTTTTTACGTAGGTTCTTAAATGATTCACTTTGTTGCAAATATATACAGGAACAAAATGATGCAAAATATTTTATTTTAGTGTGCAATTTAACTTACATATTGAATTATTAAGTACAAATATTTGACTTAATATCGTTAGCGTGTTATCAAGAATTGCACTGATAAATTAATATTTTGTCATTTTACTGACTATTGCATGAATGAAAATCCCACACTGTTCAGTAATTGAATAATTCAATAAAAAATACTTTATTGATCCCAAAGGCAAACTAAATGTAACAAGTTGCTGTATATGGTTGTAGTCAGGAGCTCCTATAGCATACTGTATTCTGAAGAAGCCTCTGACCAAAGACATTGTGCTGTTGTATAACAGTTTTACAAAGAGGATGCTCAGGGTTCTTTGTGATTTCTTGACTTTATGAAGAATCTTTCTTTACACCATAGTCTCCAGATCATCTACATTAGTCACCAGAAAACAGTTTGAATCTGCTTAAACTTTATTTCTTCATACACATTCATTAAAGAAAAGCAGTCCAATAGAAATATTTCTTCCAAGACACGTCTAAGATTAAATATTCAACACTTCTTTACAGATAAATGACAGACTTTGCGCTGAAACAAAAAAGTAGGGAAAAAAAGTAAACTTGAAATGTTTGCTTATATACAGTAAGGTCATGACTTAGAGCAAAGTTGCCCATTTTTCTGTTTCAATGCAGAAAACCATAGATTTACATTCACACATTTCATTTAGAAAGCTTAAAGCACAACTCAAAACGCCTCTAGTCATCTTGCAGATACGGAATAATTCGTCTGGGTATTAAAAACTTACAAAACATTCGTTTTCTACTCTCCAAATACGTACAATAACTAACAACCTGCTGGAAATAAAAGGAAACTCCAGAAAAAGCGGAATTATTGAACATAAAATCTAAGAATATTCAATTTTTAACTGAAAATAAAAGATAACTACGACGCAAAAAATTCAAGAATCTTTTTCCTATCTTTAAGACGAGTCTGCAGAACTTGTCAGTGATTATCCTTTCATGTCTGTGCAAGAACACTGAAATCAGCTGATCACATCTCATCGGTGGACTCCGACACGGAGCGTTCTCTCCTTTCCCGGCCGGTGACGAAGTTGAGCAGGTCGACTGCCGTCACCACGCCGAAAACCATCTGCTTCAGGGCGGTCGAGCCATTTGTCAGGTCTGGTGGAGGGGCAGAGGAACATAGATATGATACGCAGCAGAAGGAGCTTCAGGTTTATTTTACACCAAACAGGAATCAGTATGCGAGCTTATCTACATCAGACTACTAAAGCACAAGTTATGGTTGTCAAAATTTTTTTCCCAATAATACTGATCTGACGGGTTCAGTAGCTCACTGAATGTCTAAGCAAAATAAGAGTCGCTCTTTTGATGCGCCAATGTTTCTCCTCCAAACTTACACTGGATCTGTTCATGCACCACCAGGGCAAAATGGTCCGTTTCCAGAATGTGAGACAAGTTTCCCAAGCTATCATGCAGGCGTATCTGTGGATCAAAAGGTGGAGAGAACCAGAAAATGAGAGATTATTTAAAGAGAAACGAAAAAATTCAAGAATTTCAAGATTTATTGATGACATTTTTAGACAATTTTTTTCCTCATAGCATAAACACAAAACATCTATCAAAAATCTCCAGGGATACACTGATTAGACTGTTCACAGCGAAGTCGGCCCAGAGTGAAACATATTAAAGAAAAATACAGCAGAAAATGTATTTAGAGACTGAAAATGGTGGAAGCTTCTATGCTAGACACATTTAATGGAATACAAAGAAATTTGGTTTATGAAACTGAAGACTTTAAAGTACGGACCAGGGGTCGGGTTGACCGAATATATATTCCATATTTGAGAATCTGAAGGCCATCTGTCAATTTGATAGATTACAATTCATACCCCTGACCACTTTATGCAAACGAGAAAACACGTTAAAATATACGCGGAGAGTACTTGTAACTAAATCGATATATAAAGAAAAAAGATTTCCATTAGAGCATCATGAGAGCTGGACCCTGTAGTCACTAATTATCGCTGAACTCTGTGTCGTGCCAACCACTAGCAGAGAAGCGGTTCATGTTCAAAGATTCCTTCCTGCTGAAGTGATCGCTTATTCGTCAGGAAAAAGCTCTTTGAAATGTTCCCTGATTTCAAAACTTTGGCTGAAGTGGCGCTTAATACCAGTCTCCAGTGTGATAATCATGATAATAAGCTCTGCAACAATCCAACTGTTTAATGCTGCATACATGGGTGATCAATTCAGGTCCATGTAGAGAAGAAGGAAGTTGTGATACTTTGGTTCAGGCCAAAGCAGGTGAGTTATTCATATGTAAAGTGTATATTGTTTATATGTATTGCTGTGTTTTTTCTTGAATGTTACTTAAAATAAAAAAATACAATTGATCATGTTATAATTTTAAAAGCTGAAATTAGCTAAGAAAAGTTAAAAATAGATTGTGACAGATTTTTTTTTTAACCCGTCGGTCAAGATGACAAATAAAAGTCTAGCGCCACCTCTGTTTCACACGTTTAATGGAATAGATAGGAAAACAGACTTTATTAAAATCTTATTTGTTAAGGGTTTATGAATGATTTTAAAGTAAGAAATAAACAATGAGGAAATTAAAGCAGGTTATGGTCTGAAATTCCTCTTATCTTCTTAATTCCCCGTCACCCGAGTAGAACCTATCCATGAAGCGTCTTGACGGTGGAAGTAAACTTCTCAGTAGAAATCAGTTTGGGGATTTTAAAAATTTGTTTAACTTTTTATTTTCCATACTTATCCAGATCTAGAAAATGGTGAAACTGAAATAAATTCTGTGTTGGAGTGATGAAAGAGAGCCGATCCATCTACCTAACAGGTCTCAAAGGTTTAAAAACAGGTCACGCATTAGCTTGTCCACAAGGTGGAGCCAAAGACCATGGTTGCCTTTAATGCCTAGATCATAACAGAATTTAGCTTAAAAATGGGACCAGGTGGTGAAGTGTGTGGCTGACCTGTTTGAACTGCTTGTAGAGCACTTTGCTGACTGGATCGGACAGCTGGATCTTCCCCGCCAGAATCGACGACAGCATGTTTCCCAGCGTCACCATTCCCAGGATTACCCTACGGAATCACAGCGAGCGCGTCTTAGCTCAGCCAGTAACGTCCTGTTATATTAGCAGTGAAGACATGACCCCCTCACCCCGTTTCATCCACCACAGGCGCCTGGTCGAAGCTCTTCTCCTTGAGGATCTTGATGGTCTGCTGGCAGCTGACCGTGGGCTGGACGGTGAGGGGGGCCGACAGGTTCAGGCTCTGCACGTTCAGGTTCCACCACCTCGCAGAAAGAGATCAAAGCAGGTTTATATTTGGAGACGAGGCTCAGATGCTGCAGAACCTCATAGAACACTTACCACGGCTTCTTCACCATGATGTCCTCCTCCCTGAGGAAGCCTTTCTGGACCATCCACTTGTCACTCAAGAACTTTGACCTGCAGGAAAGAAACCAACGGTTGAAGCCAACGCCGATCGGCAAAAGCAAACAGGAGGAACACGACGGCTCTCACATATAGTTGCGGATGGAGTCCGGCAGGATGACCACGCAGCGCTGGCCCTCCTTCAGCTCCTTGGCGAACTTCACAGCTGCAGCCATGGCGGTCCCGGAGCTTCCCCCTGTTGGAGGAAACGAGAAAAACCTAGTTGATTTGATCTGGCTTAAAGTCAGCGTTTTCTGATTCAACTTGAAATGTTATGCAGGTTTACCGCACAGCAGCCCCTCATCTCTGATCAGCATACGGGCCATGTTGAAGGAATCTTCATCATTGGACTTGTACCAAGTATCCACAACCTGGAGTAGAAATATCATTAGGACTAAATGCCTATTTGATAGAACCGCTTGGTGTGAAGAAAGCAGCGAGAACTCACTGATCTGTCGAGCACTGTGGGGATGAAGTCGTAGCCGATTCCCTCCACCTCGTACTGGGTCTTATCCGTCTTGTTGATCTCATCGGGCTCAGCCAGGATGGAACCTTCAGGGTCAACACCGATGATCTGCACACATGTATTACAGAGGAGGCAGACAGTCAGGAGGCCTGAACATCTGTCCCCGATACAGACTTCTCCACATTGAAAGTTCTCCAGATAGGAATCTTCTTCAGCCATTTTACATCAGAGGTTAAACGTTTTATTACAAGTCTAAGGTTTTACTTAACAGTTGTCTTAACTTACAGAACCAGGAAGGAAGGAAAGATAGAAGGAAGGGAGAAAGGATGGATGGATTAAGAAGGAAGGAAAAAGGGAAGAAGGAAGGATTAGAAAAGAAGGAAGGGAAAAAGGAATAATTAGGAAGGAAGAACTAGGAATAACAAAAACGATTAGAAGGTAAGGAAGGAATTAAAGGAAGAAAAAATGATTTAGAGGACAGAAAGAAAGATGGCTAGAAAGAAGGAAATAACCTTACTTTGATGTCTGGGCATCTCTCCTTCAGTTTGCGAGCCACGCCTGTAATGGTTCCTCCTGTTCCTGCTCCTGCCACCAGCATGTCCACCTTACCTAAAAGCAACGAACAAACAGTCAACAGCTGGTTTAAATACCTGAAGTTACCAACCAGCCAGTTGGCAGTCAGCGTACCGCCGCACTGCTCCAGGATCTCCTCCGCCGTGGTGTCGTAGTGAGCCAGCGGGTTGCTGGGGTTTCGGTACTGGTCCAGGATGTGGGAGTCTGGGATCTCGTTCTTGAGGCGCCAGGCCACGCCCACGTGAGACTCTGGGGAATCGAAGCGAGCGCTGGTGGGGGTTCGGACGATCTCGGCTCCAAGAGCTCTGAGCACATCCACCTGCAGAGAAAGGGGCGAGGACGATGAAGAGCAGATGGCTTCATGTACAATCAGCTGTTCTTTTTATTGTCAAAGAAGAAGGGTGCTGGCAAACATGGAAAAGTGTCCAAATTCTTTGTGCCATCTAGTGGTGGACTGGCATATTTCACCATCTAAAAGTGGTGTTAGAGTTCTCAGTTCTTTTAATCCATTTAATATAAAAACATTTGGATTTAGAAACAGAAAATAATGGAGTGAAGTAAAGAAAAACAAGAAGTGAAAAACAAAGAATTCTCATAAAAAAGATAAAAAAGATGAAGATATTTTAAAAAATAAAAGCTAAATGTTGTGAAAATAAGTTCAAAATTGTCTGCTAAGGTTCTTCATAATATCACATAAAAAAGAAACCTACATAAATATGAATTAAAAATGGCTCCAAGTTAAAAACGTTTCTTTTCTGTTCAATATCTCTGTTAATTTGCACTATCTGGTGCAAAGACAAACACTGAACATCCACATTTATATTCCGTGTACCTGGTACAAATTATGTAGGCACAGCTTGACATCATCAAAATGCATAATCTTGGTACAGCAGTATAGTCAAAATCTCTACCATTGGCACCATTTATATAATTTCTACCGCATACCTTTAATATTGCCCACTACTAAATGGAAGGAAAAAACCTCACAACCTCACAGGTATAGAGAACAGAGAACTCACCTTCTCCATGCTCATCTTCTCAGGCATGACGATGATGCAGCGGTAGCCTTTAACAGCGGCAGCCAGAGCCAGGCCGATACCTGAGGAGGAGGGCATGAGAGGGTTTTACGGCGCTGCTACGCTAACTCACCTTACACACCTGTAACAGGGGCCTTCCCTCCCAGCACAAACCTGTGTTCCCAGAGGTGGGCTCTATGATGGTATCTCCAGGCTTCAGCATCCCGGCTCTCTCTGCATCTTCTACCATCCGCAGGCTGATCCTGTCCTTCACGCTGCCTCCGGCGTTGAAGAACTCACACTTGGCGACTGAAGCGACAGAAAGGCGACCAGGAAAACGTTAAAAGTCAACCGTAAACTTCCCTCTTTTGTCCTTTAGCATCCCAACAGCCAACCCTCATGTGTTTATAGAGAGTAATTGTTTTTGAACCGCCACGGGTTCTGCTTGTTTTCAGGATGTGTCACGGCTTGAGCGACGAATGACTCACATATTTCGCATTTGATTCCAAACGCTTTGGGGATCTTGTTGATCCGTACCATGGGAGTGTCGCCGATCCGGTGCAGGATGTTTGGAAGGATGGTGGGGGAGGCGGCCCTGGAAGCAAAAGGTAGAGACGTGAAGAAAAAGAAACACTCCGACAGAGCAGAAAGGACTTGGTGTCTCCATGTATCAGCTTGTCTCACTCGCTCTAGTGAGAGTGAGTACCCGTTAGATTATCTAATGCTTGCAGAGTTCCATTTAAATGTGCTCTGGGGCCGACCGGTTCTCACTTGGAGACATGCGAGTGGGGGGAGTCGGTTTTGGAGGCTTCCAGACTCCACGTGCAGCGGCTGGGGAGGTCTGGCCGGATCCACTTCCTTTCCACCGCTGGGTTCTTTGTCTTGAGCTGAATGGCTCTCCTGGGGTCTTCGTTGCTCTCCGAAGGGCTCCCGTTGAGCTTGGCGTCTCCGTTGGCGTGGCCGTGCAGCTTGGCAGAGTGAGGGCAGCCTTTGACGGAGGCCTCCTTGGGCGAGGGGACAGACGGCATTGCTTATCCTAAAGGAAAACAGGAAAACGGTTAAATGGTGACTGCTTTATCTTAAAGATAAAAACCCGTTGATAAGAACGTCCGGAGAGCTTTGTTGTGTCAACAAGAAAAACCCGGAGGGAATACACCAATGCTTTCACTTCTTTAGGACTCACTCGTTCACAAAATCTCGTTGGAGCTCAACTATGTTTACAACTATAAGATGCAATGCAGGTATTTATTTAAATCTGGATATTTGCTTCTACTTCTGGTTATCAGTGATCTGAAAAATTAAGCTTTTCCTCCATTTCCCAATCAAACAAGCACGTATTTCCTGCAATGCTGTTTGTGGCAGCCAGGTGTAGCATACTGGGGGGGTTTTAATCACTCCATCTCGCTCTAAGTTTCACCCAAAAGTTGGAAACCCTGCTACTGCTTATTCTGGAGTGGGGGTTCTCAAATCCTAAGTACCCAGACCTCCGAGAGGAGTTGTCCAGAAGGCATTTTGAACGGTTCTACTCCGCGGTCTTCCCTGATGATGGATCTCCATGGAATTTGGCGGAGAGATCCGAGTATCCCCATGCGTTCTGGAGTGACACTGTCTCTGGTTACAATGAGCATCAGTGGAGCGATCTCAATCACAAACTATCCCTGCACTTTGACAGCAAACAGCACCAGAGGTGTGTACAAACTACCTAGATTTCCTTGAGTAGCATTTTGGGAAACAAAGAACTTTTAAGAGTACCGGTAGTTTTGCCATGCTGCACTTTTTACCTTTACATAATAATATTACAAAGTATCGCTACTCTTTGAGTAACATTTCTGGATGCGCTACCCAGAAATATACACCAGACAGTTTAAAGGAGACCACCCGTTTCTACACAAGCTTTAGTTTTCTAATGTCATTTTGTTGTTGAGTGAATATATATTAAACACATTATGCATTGTTACTGAAAGTACTTTTTTCCTTATTCTAATATATATCCATCAATTACCTACAGTAAGTATTGATATTCTGTTGAAACAATGACTTTCTTCTTCTTAAAATGTGTTATTTTGTAATCATGTTAATATTTTCTATAGTCTTTTAACACCAGAATCTGCTCATAACTTTATATTTGTCTGATGACAATTTATACAAACTAAGTAGCCTTTTTACTTAATACTTTTATACTCTTACAAGTAATTATTTGGATGGCTACTTTTCACTCAAGTAAAATGATGCTGAAGTAGTGCTGGTTCCATTTAAATAAAAATAGTATCAATTATATTGATACAGTATCACAATATATAGGTGTACCGATATTTTCTTACATCCCTATTGGATTAGCGTTATGAAATATTTATTATGGATGTAGCATATGTATGTAAAAATAATAGGTCATGTGTTATTGGTTAATCTTCCTTTAGCGTTAGGTACCGACATGTTTTGTGGTTTTGAACCCCTAAAAGTACAACATAAATTAGTTTATGGCGCTAAAAGTTTTAGACCTTGTGAGACACTTAAATTTAAATAAAACATATACTTAAAATTGTATTTTTACTAAAGTATAAAATGCTCCTATAAAAACTGTAACCTTTCGGTTCTTGGGGTCAACAAGGTATACGATAAGATTTGAAACCAATAACCCACAGCGCAGTCAGCTCGTCCATCAACCAGTTGAGCTTCAGTTAAGAGCCTTTATTTTACCCGTTTGACCAAACAAAGAAACATGTCCAGGCACGTACGGCCAGTTTAGTTTGGAGCTGGTACTACTTGGCAGAGAACATGTCTCCAGCTTTGGATCATAACTTTCCTTATGATGAATCAGAGGACGCACAGCAGCTTAGGGAAACAGATAAGCAGATTTCTAGATTTCGCAACATCCTTGATGCGGCTGCATTTAACGCATTTGATTTGTGGAGCCACTTTCACAAAAAACGAACAAGTGCAGAACGTTTTTGAAGAGCTAACGGTGCTTACACACCGAACGCGACCAGAGAGTCCGGTTCACATGTGAAGTCAATGGAGGAGCGCATTGAAGCGCAGATTTGCGTCGCTAAAAGGCTTTTCTGCCTGATTTTTGCGACAAAGTAGTGCCGCAGAAGTTGGAGAAATCGAAACTAGAGAATCAAGTCGCGCTGCGACAACCAATCAACTTTATTAGCAGCATCCCTTGTAACATGGCACTAACATACCATTTGTAACATCCTCTCTACCACTAATGCTTTCTTTTTGCTATGGTAACATTTAAACATGCCTTTAAAATATTATTTACCACAAAAAATAAAGAAGATGCATGCAAAGTACAACTCAACCCCAATGCTGAATCAGTGGCGTTTTTTTGATAACGTTCGCTCCCATCTGGGGCGTTTTTAAACGCGTCATTGCCTCATTAGAAAGTAAGTTACCACATATTAAGCAGAACGGACAGTTGGTACATAGAAATGACTGACACGACACAGCCTTATTTTCAGTATGACTCCATGTAGTGTCTGTTCAATGTTGCTTTTTTTTCTTGGAACTTGTAGGCTCGTCCCTTTTTGCAAAGCAATGTTTCAGAGACCTCCGCTTTTAATCATTCAGCTAGCTTGTGGGTTTGTTTGTAGCGATGACGTATCATATGACCGAGGTAAGTTAGAGCTGGATGTAACAGAGAGTCATTTTTTGAAATAAACACAGTTTAGACTCATAAAAACATCAAATAAATCCTGAAAAATATTTTTTCTGCTCGGCAACAAATGTTTCGGGGTCCAGGGATTGGGGACCTCCGCTACAGATTTTTTTGTTTTTTTGTTTATTATCTAAAAATGTGTTCTAAATTTCAGTAATGCTCAGGTCACATGACAAATGTATTCTTTTCCGGTTAATTTGACAAGTTTTGAAAACCAAAATAGAAAAAGGCTTTTACGTTCTTTTTTGTGAGCTCCAATTATAAATGCATCGTTACTGCAAGAAAGACGATGAGGTTGTATGAAAAAGACGCAATCAGAACCAGCAAACCAAAATGTTGGACAAAGTGGCTGAAATTACAAAACCAAATGGGAAGTTTTGACTGAAACGTCAGATTATAAAATGAACACCAATCTGGCAACCGAAAAGTATTCACTTAATGTGGGTTTTAGGTAAGATATCTGTATTTCCTGAGCTCCTATGTCATGTTTGAAAAACATCTCATAGTCACTGTAGCTCCTTAACTGCTTATTCTATCCCACTAAGCCTCTTTACACACTCAGATTTGAATCCAGCAAGAATCCAGGGGAAGTGTGCACACACCTACAGTACACAAAAAACGACATAACTTCCTCTTTTTAATGCTGAGTCATAACAGCTTGAAAAAAAATAAAAGAAACAAAAACCCAATGTAGTCATCTCTTTGTGCTTGTGAGCAAATAACGTCAGCTTTAGCTGCTGTTGCATCACACTTTAATCAGAAAAAGGTAGAGTTTCTTCAGCTTCTTAGTTACAGTTATGCTTTCCAAGGAAAACTTAGAAACGTATAGTCATCCTAAAATATCATTTAGGATTTATAACAGGAGTGCTGACATCAGCAGAAACGTTTCCTCGATGTTTACCACCCACCTCCAATCGGTCACCTTTGTTTCTTTAATCTGAACCTGGAAGTGACTCAGCTAACGTTGGCTAATAATGCGGTAAATGTCTGCGTTACATAACCGACCACTGAAATGCTATCTTAATGCTGACATCTGGGGTGTTTAGCTCCATGTTACGCTCTTCCTGGGTAAAACGTGACGCTGGTTTTGCCAGCTTATTTAGTCAACCAGACAGGGAGAAACCATATGGGGCCCACTTGCTCGGATCCCAGCTAAAACAGCTTCTGATGGGCCGTCACTAACTCCTAAGACAAACATCAGGGGCCAGATGTCAGGCCTGATGTCAGGCCTGATGCTCACACACTTAACTAGCTAAGCAAACAGGGGGAGAGACCATGTCGGGAAATTCACTCGCTACAAGGCACATCTTACATTATTGTGACAAGTTTTCCAGGTATCAAAATGAAAGCCAACACGTTGTAGCTCCTCTTTGACACCCGACGCTGCCTAGTAAAGTGACAACTGGCTACAACCGTGGTGGTAAATGTGGAAACCAGTATGGACTGGGCTTCACAGGGTTCAACGAGGCAACTCGATCCCCCTTGCGACCCGGGGGGGTGGGGGGGCCTCAGTGGATTAACCAAAGAGAAACCCGTTCACCCAGCACGCCGAAGCCAAGTGATTGCCTGCTGAATCTGGCCAACATTAAACCCAGACTGTTTCTAATCTGATTTATATCAAATCACCTTTGGTATGTTCTGCTCTTGAGTTTTAGTGAGAGGTGTGGGCTGGAATAAACCGAGTAAAAATGGTACAATTTTATACGATTTACCCCCAAAACATTTACTATGGACGTGTTTTTTAACCTTCTCATCTTTGTAGACTTACGCACAGAAACAAAAAGAAACATCATTCATTACTCTGGTGTTATGTGATAATTAACACTTATCTAACGCTAGTTGTTAAACTGTTAATTACAGTGACGACTGGAGCAGTTTTGCTTCCAACCATGACTCTGCAAAATTTTTTTTTTTAACAGAAATATTTTTAAACACCCTTATTTGTCTTTCTTGTACGTGGGAGAGGGAACAACGTTTAATGAGCCAACTAAACAAGAAGCTGCAGCAACATGTTGGGGAGGGGCAGAGCCCATAAAGTCAAAATCGACAGATTTGGTAGATTTGAAACTGTAGCCTTTGTAAAATCTCCTATCAGAACGCGCATTGTAAGAGATGTGAAAGAGGAATACAGCCTAGTTAAAGTCCAAGGACTCAAATAACCAGGGGCTGAATCCTGCATCATAAATAGCCTATTAAAATAAATCATTAAATGCAGTGCAGAATTACGGCATGGAAGAAAAATACAGCCCTTGAAAATAAAAATGTAAATAAATCTCAGAATAAGGACTTTGTTGAAAGAGGTTACAGCAAGAAATCATGGTAAGTAATCTGAGATTAATGACAAAAACTCGAGTTACAATCCTGAGATTGAGATTATTAAAGCCCGAAATCCGGATCAGAATTCCAGGTCAGAATTCTGAGATTAATGTCTGAAATCTGTCTCACAATTCTTAAATAAAGTCAAAATTCTAAATTATAAATTTTTAAAATTAAAGTTACTATTTGTGTGACTCTGGTGCAATGAAAGAATGTCGGCGCAAAAGGGCTCAAGTCACCACCTAGCGTCACCAAGTTGAGCACACTTCATTCAATTATTCGATTTTCTGATTGACATGCAAACTGGGACTCCACTCTCAACTGTGGCTAAGCTTTTAGTCCAATTTCTGCTAAAAGCTCAGTTTAGATGTGCATGTAAATGTACAGAGTTACAATAATGCCGGAAACAGAAACAAAAATGAGAATTTAAGGTTTAGCTTTAACTTGAACTGTTCATTTAAATGCCAGCTTTCTATATTTTCTTAGCCCTTTTTTTTCTGCTAATGCAGAGCAGAGTGGATTTACTGCTCCACCCCAGAGGGTTTTAGCCAGCTGGAGTATTTTTCTTTAAAGTGTGTGCAATAGTTAAATGCTCTGCCAGCAGCAGAAACATCAGCTGTTTTACAACAAATACGGGAGCAGGGTTTCTATCCATCCACTCAGCCATGACTGATGCGCACAGCGGGAATGAGAGCTTTACAATCACAGTGTAAACGTTAGGAGGAATATACCTGAGCATATGCATTCCCTGGAAACCAAACTGACAGTGTCAATGTGCAATTTAACCATCCATTTTGCAGAAATGGGTTTAAAAGGAAGTAAAGATTTTAATTAAGTTTTAAAAGGCGCTGCTTTGGTATTGGACGGTTTAAAGCTGTGGAATATAGGTTTATGGAGGTGAGAGCCTTCCAAAATGAGATAAAATGACAGGGACATTTAATAAACACAGAATTTGTTAAAAACGCAATTGCGTAAAATGTGTTTTGACGCAATTATTTCAAAACGTATTTTCACAATGTTAGTTTTCCAATAATGGTCTTCCCAAACAGCCAGATTTACATCCGTTCTGAATAAAAAAAACTTTCTTGGAAATTAAAACCAAATAAAATATAAAAGCTCAGACAATCCGGAAATGTTAAACAACCAGAGCATCCTGTATTCGGACACATTCCCAAGCCCACATCAGGGACTACGCAGAGGTATTGCATCAGCTCGCAGTCCTTCAGAGCCTCTTTCACCGAGCCAATACCGCACAAAAACCGTTCTCCAAGCATCACCCTTACATCCTCCATGATTATCTTCCAACTACGCACTCACCTGAAGGGTCAAATGAAGCCAGAAACAGGAGGAGAGGGCAGGAAAAACACGAGCCTGGAGACGTGAGGTGAGACAGAGGATACGCAGGCAGCGGAATGAGGCGCTTCCGGGAGGTACAGCGGTTTTGGACAAGAATGCGCACGTGTAAAACAAGGACAGGAAAGGAGTAAAGCTGGAAGCTGATTGGCTGCGGCGGGGGCGTCTGTTTGGACGGCGCCGACCAATCGGAGTGCAGGTTTCTCGATAGCTTGTTTGGGTAAAACAGGGTCGCCTACTTGTCCTCAGCACCTGTTTACTTTCTGCTGACTGAACACGCAGCCCTTCCTACTCTGCTGCTGTGACATCTTGAGAGCTTCTCATGAGCTTTGCCTCTGATATGAAAATGTTGAGTAGACAGAAAATGGTGATTTAAAATTAGTCACTTATGCTCCTACTTTAAAGGACACAAGTGTTAAAATTAAGTTTTCCAAAAGAATCAAATTGAAACATGTCTCTCTACTCGCTTATGACAATCAAAATATATTTATCCTTAAGAGAAATTATACATTTACAGTTTATTGTAGATTCTGTGGGTAGAATAGTGTGACTACTAACCATAAAGCTTGCAAAGAATATGAAATGACCGCTGACTAAAGTTTGAAAGAATACATGCCAAAAGTTGAAAATCCAGGTAGGAGATGATATTCAGCAAAAACATGTATTGGGTGACACCATTGGATGTTAGCAATCTCTGCGATGACTGACACACTGATATTTGCTTGTATTAGTCCCACTGGTGTCCTGAAACGCTCTCGATTGATTACTCAGATTCAAGTCCTGGATCACATGGCAAATAAAAGTACAGTCTATGAATAAAAGATAGCACTTGAAATAGGGCTTTAGAAGTTACGTAACGGCGCAATGTATTGTGGGAGCGCAGCACCATTTTTGAAGGGCATGAGTCAAAACAGTGTTGGTATAGTTGGAAGGCATTCACCATCATTTGTTGCAACAAGCAGAGAAGAAAATAAATCCTGTCTAATTCATTGGATTTTTTTGTGTGGTAGAAGTATCTGCATTGATACTAGTTATAGGCACCCAGATCATAGTATCAGTATTGTATTGCTTTGAAAAAAGTAGTATCATTGCATCCCTGGTTTTAATCATTCAAATCAATCAAACAGCAATCTGCAGCGTCAACTTTTGAGGACAAATTTTAAGATTACTTTCACAAAAAAAGCAAACGCTGATTGTTGTAGCCATGAGCAAATTTTCTCATGCTTTATATTTAAAGACATTCACAGATGAGTATTCCAGTGGTGCAGTTACAAATCTGTTTTATTGAGAAAGCGACACAAGCTTGTCTTTTAAAAAAAGTGAATAAAAGAAAAAAAAGAAAAAAGAAAAAAACAGTTTCAACAATTCACAAAAAGAAAATAATGTTTTCACTGCGGGGGTTAGGAAGGAGGGATTCAAAGCAATAGTTTCGGCTAGTTTCAGAACCTCCCAGAGCGCTCCCGGTCCCTCGACTTCCGCTTGTCGCGGTCCCGCCGCGGATCCTTGGAGCGGGAGCGTCGTTCTCTGGAGCGGGAACGAGAGCGGTGCCTGTCGGAAGACAAACAGTTCGTTTACAGACCAATAGTCATTCTTAATAGAACATCTCTTTCTTTTAAAGGATTTATTACTTTTTCCTGCGGCGGCCGTAAAGCTCCCTACGAAGTTCCCGGGATATGGGTTTGAGATGCATGAAGTTGCAGAAGCCTCCTCGGGTGCATTCCCTGTGGGAAAGTGGGACACGAAGGGTTAAAATCTCTGGAGGCGTCCCATAAAAAGCTGGCCCCTGGTTACACATGCCAACAGAAAAAGCCCCAACTTTTATCTGCTGCAGGGCAAACCAGGAATTTTCACACAAACACGGCAGAATCAGATGGAAAAACCCTGAAGGACACACAGCTTATCTTTTGAATAAAAAGTGATTGTTAATACAAACCAAATGAAGATGGGACAAAAAAATATATTTATATGCTTCAGTTAGAAGAAAGTTCTAAAGGCCTCTCAGATTTCAAGTAATCCAACCTCAGATGAGGAGGGACGAGTGAAGCATACCAGACCCACAGAACATCATCCTTCCTACTGACTGCAATAAAAACAAGCTGAATTAAAACAGGTACTTGGATCTGTAAAGTATGTGGCAACAAAGGTAACTAAATGTCTCTTAAATCAGCCATAAAGGGGAAAGATCGAGGTGTGTTCCAGGGTAAAAGCTATCAGAGCATTAAAGGTTTACAACCGTCGAATTGAAAACAAAGAGCAGATTGATGCTGACTAATTGTATCCTACAGTCCTTAGGGAACTGGGCTGGAGAGTAAAGGCACACCGCCAACACCTCAACACGCCTTAACCCTTTCCAAACATTGCTCCATACTGGTTTCCACTCCAGTCGCTGTGGATGGGTCAGAACTTCCTGCATCTTGATGCCGAAAGGACACAAGTCAAGGTTTTGGTCCCTAAAACACAATGTTTAATTTTAGCTCAGCTAGACTCATTGAGGCTAAAGACAACAGAGCAAACAAGAATCCTAGATTTGAGCCTGGGTGTTAATTATCAACGGGAATGAGAGGATTAGAAGACAATAAGAACTGAAAGTTATTTATTTTCAATAGGAAAAATTGTGCTAATAAGTCTTTAAGGTACTGAAAGGTCTTGGACTTCAATACCTTCAATCATGAAGACCAATCAGGTCATCAGATCACTTTGGGCCTTTCTCCACCCAGCGCCCAACCTGGAACGGGTTCCTTGGTTTTCAACCACCAAAGAACCGCTTTTTTGTTTCAAACCAGTGATTAATCTAGCACCAACTCCTGCTGGGCCAGGCCTGGCCTCTCCTTCCCCTGCCCACATGGCAACGTTGCTTATTTACCGTTCTACCACCAACAACATGTTATGTAGACGTCTTTGCAAATGCAGTGCGGGCGCACAACATGATGGGCCCGTGATGACAAAGCCCTCCCACTGTTAAAACCTCTCTCGGTTCACGGGCTTCATGTTTTAGTCCCACCATATTAGAGTTGCATGACAACGCTCTAGATGACGCAACAACGGCTAGGCTTCAAATCAGAGAAAAAGCAACCAGCTCTGGCAACACCAGCACCTAAATAGCACCGGTTCTTTTTTGGTGGACTGCAACTGAACTAGAGCCACCAGGAGGGGTGCAACATCAGCTTGTCGTGAGATTTCTCGTTTGGTGGACTATCTTGTGAGGGTCAGCCAGTTGTGGTCATCATAGCTCCAAGTAATGAAGTTGTAGCAGACAACGCTCCAACTGCTCTTAAACCTTTTTGGGTTCCCAGTAGGAAACGTTTAATGGAAATGGAGAAGACACAAGGGTCATCTAAGCAATGCGAGTTGTTCAGAAGCTGACAGAGATGGCAAGTGTTGCTATGCCAACCGATGGCTGGACGTGTAGGGGTAAGTTAAGCTGGATCATAACTTTACACGGCATCACTAGTGACCGGGTAATGTTGATAACCATGTATAGATGAAACATGGTCTGAACGAACCCATATAATAAATTTTAGGCCAGATTTTTTTTTTAATAAGCTGAAAAAAAAAATCATTTTTTTCTAGCAGAATTGTTATCTTCATAGTTTTTTTCAAGGTAATATTGGAACTGTTGTTTTTTTTTACTCAATATTGCGTCTCTTCTCATCCTGTGAGTTTCTGCCATCATTATATGCCTAGGAGGCAGTATTTAGCTTTCAGGCTCCTGGATTTAGAATCCACTTCCTGGAAACCTGAGACTTAGAGAAACCGTTTGCTCTTTAAAAACAGGACAGATAACTTTGTTGTCAACTGTAGCTTTTCCATTCGGGTCACAGACAACACCTCATTTTCAGGATTTATTTATAAGCTTTACACAAGGTTATGCAAAAATGCAATTCAATGGAATTTTCTTCACTATTCCTTCATGTTCTGATAAACCACCATGAATCACTTTGTGTGTGAATGACGCTAAGCAAATATATTTGTGCTGCCTACGCAAACTTGAATAAACTAAATATATTGACACGCGCAGCAGTTCATGTGCAAAATATTTATCAGGATATTGAACTGCTGTTTTTCGTTCTTTCCTAAAGGTCATTTATCTGTATTTTTCATAGTTTAAGATCCACTAGTATTCAAAGATACTGGCATTGATTTAAAAGATCTATATATTTCAAATTTAAAAAACAACTTGTGTAAAGAAAACAAATTGTGTCTGACTGCAAAGCCCACAAACTCAGATCAAGAAAAAACCTTCATTTGGTTTTCTGCCTCCTGGTGGTGGTAATAATACATTACAGGCAGTGGACATAAAAAACAACAACAAACCCTCTTCTAATATTTAACGTCCTACTCTGTTTGCATGAAGGACTGTGGTGTGAGAGGCAGAGGGCGGGGAAAAAAAACACCTTCTTATGGTGATTAGAAGGTCAAATCAAGGGCATTATACTTTTAACAACTCAGGAAACTAGAAAACTTTGCTTGTTCCAGTTTTGTAAAAATATCTACCAGTTTGACCTACAATTTTGGTGGTTAAATTAAAAAAGAATCGTGCAGAACAATGCATTCAAAACTGATCGACCAGAAGGAGGAACGAGAAGCAATGGAGGACGAAGCTTTGAGTAAAAAGCTAATAGAAGGAAGCACCTCTGGATTATTAAAGCTGATCTCCAACTAAAGCTATAACTGCACTCACCCCATTTCATATTGGCGGCAGCAGGCTTCTCTGAAGTCGGTGACTGGGGAGAGCTCTGCGTGGATGGGCTGGGCGTTGAACCAGCGGTTGTTCAGGTCCATGACCGCTTTCTCTGCATCCTCCTCACGACGGAACTATAAAAGGTAGACACGGAGGAGTTAGAGGGAAAGTCAAATCCAGACACGGAGACACTAAACGGCTTCCTGGAGTAATAATTTACATACTGTCAGTTCGTCATAACTCTCAGACTTGCTGACATTTCTCTGATTTATAGAGGTGTGTTTGATCATCCTACCACACCTCAAAAAGGAAACGCTTAGTCAGGTTTCAGCTCTACACTCACCTTCACATAAACATTTCCGACAAGATGGTCACCTAGGTTATCACAGACATTCATCTCCTCCACCTCTCCGTACTTCTCCTCCATCTCTGTGAACACCTCCTAATCAAAGACATGAAAACGGGTCAGAGATGAAAAAGGGTGTGAAGGATACAACCCTAATGGGGGGGCATGCTCCACAGGGAGACATTTTTTATTTAAAGGCATCAATCAGATGCTATAAATACAATGAACATTCATTTAGGCCTGCAACTCTCTTGATCCTTATTTCTAAAAGTATCTATACTTATGGTGGGTGATGCAGAGAAAAAAAATCTAGCGATTAAAAAACAAAAGGTACATTTGTCAATATATAATTATTGATAACATAATTGCAGCCTAATGCGTAAAGAATGAATGCATTGAATCTCAAACATTTAATTTTCTTTAGAACAAAAACAATATGGCAGTATTTTTTTAGATATAATGTATACACAGTATAAAGATATGAAAGTTTTGTCTCAGATTTATGTCATACTCAATATGTAGCTCTTTTGCTACTTCAGTTCGTATCAATTTCAGTCCTAATAATTGTAGTTTTACTGTTTTACATTCTAGATGCGCCATTTTTTTAAAAGAATATGTTGTATCCTTACTTTGACGCTCAATAAATCAGTCAATATGTAACATAATTAGCATAATTAAGAGGCTATATTGTCAAATAAACCATAATGAAATAAAAAGACTCTTTAAATGTAATGTTAGCAGATCAAACTCTAAAATGGGACCAGCTCAGATTGGGTTACCACTAAAAAGAAACAGCTCTGCTTTGATTAAGGTGGTACAGTCCAAGACCCACCCTGGCCCCTGTTAGCCCCTCTTTATAACCCTCCTGGATACGTCCCTGCTTAGCAGCACTTAACGTGTAGGAATAGTCGTGAATTATTATACAAACTCACACGAGCCTCTGTGTCACTTTCTGATTCAGGATAAAGTATTTTTCCTCACTTTATTCGTGTCGTTTGGCTGCAGCATCCAGTTTGTTGATTTTGACGCTGCAACTTTGTTTTTCACCGGACCAAAAACACTACCAGCTGCGTTCTCGGGCTCAGAGATCGGCTCAGTTCTATTCCAATCGTACGCGCCATCGTAGCTATTTTAGTCCTCAATAACTCTGCGTAGTCTAAAAAGTAATACCAACTCCAGCTCCTTTCGGTCACATAAAGACCCCTTCAAATTTGACATAAGTAACTTATTTCGGATTAAAAATGGCAAACTTCGCCAAAAGGCAAGTCGTTTTCATGTCTTACACAGGAACAAATGAGCAATAAACTGATCCAACATAGAGCTCGTCGTTTCCCAACCCTTGTTCTCCTGTGTGTTTTAGATGTTTCCCTGCTTAAACACATCTGATTAATGACTGCAGCTCAGCAAAAGCCTGTTAATCAGCCATCAGTCGACATCAGGTGTGCTGAAGTTAGGGCTGGGTATCGATTCAAATTTCAAGAATTGATTAGATTCCGATTCACAAAAGTTGGAATCGATTATCACGATCTGATCCAATTCGATCCAATTCAATCTGATCCAGCTCGATGTTGATATGGGTCAGTGCTAATAAATGTTTTTTTAAAGCCGTTATTTTAATAATATGCCTGATATTCAATGACTTAACACTGGGTAAGTAACAGTTCACCATGGAAAACTGTATTAACCATTTCAGACAAAACTTAAAATGTCCGTCTGGACTTTTCCTTCCTATTTCAGTTTAAAAAAAAGGCAAACTATTCTAAAAAAATAGAATCGATTTTTGAACTTGTGAATCGTTTCGATCTCTTCAAGAATCGATTCAGAATCGATTTTTCGATTATTTCAACACAGCTCTAGCTGAAACAGGTAAAAACATAAAACATGCAGGGCAGTGTGCCTTGAGGACGAGGGTTGGGACTGATTTAGCTAATATCACTAAATATGGTCTGTATGGGCATGTTGTTGACATTAAAAACCCAAAATTTTCCACTAAAAAGAAAGTTGCCCAATTCTGGCGGCTGAGCCCAGGATTATCAGCCTAAACATGACCCGTTTAGGCGTCCCTGTTTGCTCTCGTGAGGCTGCAACGCTGTACAAAAGGCAGATAACGGGACGGTGGCGTCACGACGCGAAACATCTGGGGCAACGGCGAGAAACGCCAAGGGCTCACTCACCTCAAAGAACTCGTCGTAATGTTCCTGCATTTCCACATCGCTTACGGCACCTGTGAAACGGCAAAGGACAAGCTGGATGGACAGAAGTGTCAGGCGTCTTCAGAAGCCAACACACGGTGCCCTGAAGGAGCATTCAGACCCCCTGAACCTTTTGGCTTCGCTACTTTACAACCAGAATCCCACAGAAATGCCACACATAACAAGGTCTGTGGTTGTAATGTGGCGAATGGGGGTAGGAATACTTTCTCAAGACACTGTAGAAACATTTTCAACATGTTGGGATAATATATCTATCTGAAGCTAAATCCCACAGAAGCAACCTCCCATTTTTTTCAGCTTGTTTGTGGTGTTTAACTTTAACATGACTTCAGCCAAACATTGAGCCCTTATCTTTTTGCATAACTATGTCCTGACTCAGACCTTCTGATAAAACTTGTAAGTTGGCTCTAATTGATGACAAGCAGGCCGAGAAAACATGCAGAACAGCATGAGGCCGGTGAATCTAACCTTAAACAGGTTTGGCATATGCTGCATTAGACTTCTGTCTGTTCTACACTGGGCCACTTTGGTTTGGGGAGGTGTAGTAAAAAAAAAAAAAAAGAGAAAAAGAACTGAGTGCAGTCGGTGCTGGAGGGTCCTGTGGATAAAGATAGAACTTACAGTGGAAACCATCAGCGGACTGGGCAGTTTTGAAGGTTATGAAGGTAAATGTTCAAGAGGGAAATGGTCTGAAATACAAAACATAAGCTTCTGTGATAAAAATCCAACCAAACACGAAGCTGGGGAGGGAAAAGAGCGTTATTAGATATGTTCTGCTAAAACTGCTTCCACTGATTGGCTGAGAGACGAGGCGGCATTTCTAAGAGCAGTCATCATTTCGCTGCTGTTGTTTGTTTAGCAGATACTCTCACTGAGAACAAACTGTTAAGCAACCAGCAGGAATGGCCTGACTGGGACGGGCATAAATGAGCACACCTGCAGAGAGCTCCTCGACAAAAAACGCGAGGCTTCTGGGTGTAAATACAGGTCCTGTCCAGCACCACTCGGCATCCAACAAACACAGTTAAAAGAGGACCACCTGGTCTGTATTTAGAGTCACTGCATGGTTAAAGAGAAAGAGCAGAATTTCTAGGACAACAGCATTCCAGGAAAGGCAAGAGCTTGAGACCATAGACGAGGGTGGGAACGTGGATCGAAAAGTAAAGCGAGAGCTTAGCCTTTCGGCTCGGCTCCCTCCTCACCATGACGGATCAATGCAGCGCTCTAATCATTGCAGACGCAGCACAAATCCGCCTATCGACCCCCTGCTCCGTTTTTCCCCTCATTCATGAACAAGACACCCAGATACTGAAACTTGAAGCTCGACCCCGACCAGTGAAAGCACTCTACTCTTTTACGGCTCTAGACCTATAAGCAGCAACAGGATGCCAGCTTTACATGAAACGGGAAATAAAAGTAACAGAACAACATTAATACTGAGTTTGAAATAAATGAAGACATATTTGGTCCTGAAAGTAGGGGTGGGCAGAATTGCTAAATGTTCTTATCACTTTTTTTTTATTTAATTTACGGTATTTTAAGTTAATTTTTTTCAATCCAAGACTGTTCTTTCCAAGATTATCTTTTAAGAAAATAATTAACGCCCTAGCTTGCCTTTAAATAGCCTACTTTACTGTCACATGGACTGTATTGCGTTGTTTTTCTCCATGTCCAGGCGCAAGGAAACGCTATGAAAAGCATTTAAGTTATGATGATTCTAGTCAACATAGAAAATTAATTCTTGGTACTCAGACTAAAATATACTGAATTCTGCAAGGAGGCAGAGTACAGAACTCAGACCGGATAAAGTAGTAAAGTAGAAACAAAAGCAAACATGGCAGCCACAGTAGATCATCAGCTGGTTAATTTTCCCAGACAGCTTGTAAGTTCATATTTACAGATATTGTTCCTTCCTTTCCTACATGTTCCGTGTACCTACAGCCTTTCAAAAAAAAAAAAAAATAAAATAAAAAAATTCGCTTTTTACGACCCTATACTGGTTACTCGCAACAGCATTTGCAAAAGTTTGCAGTTTGGTTCATCTTCTAAACTACAGACACGGTTCCTCTTTTTGGAATTAGTTCCCCTGAGTCAGCAGTGTGTGCTTCACTCTGACAGCTTCAGTCAGCAGCCAGACTTAGTTCAAAACTTGACTTTTCGTGCTGTGGTGTTAGTGCGTAGCGATATAATTGGTCTCTGCTGTAACACTTCCCCAGAACAAAAAGTATAGACGTTGTCTACTATACTATACTTTCAAAATTTAAGACTTTATAATATTTAAGGGTCTTAATTTTCCCAAAATTGATTTATCACCTTTTAATACTTTTCAAGACCCCGTGGATACCCTTAACGGTATAGTGGTATATGAAAAATTTATATCATAATGAAAATAAACACAGGTTTTCATAATGAACTGGTATGAAGCAACGAAAGTGAAACAAAAAAAAATCAATTCTGATGAGCGAAGCATTTTCTAAACCAGTGAAGAAAGGTCACTAATTCTTCTATGTATCTGTAATTCTAAACTGTGCTCATATTACAGCAACTAGGCTACTTCTATGACTTTAACATAAAATTAGTTACCGTTTATTTTCTTTCCTTGCATTCACTGAGGAATACAGGTAGTGGCACTGAAGTGGTGGTCCGGTTGGTTAAGATACATTACCTGTATGTCCGAGTTCACCGGTTCAAACACACCGTGAAAAACGTAAAAAATGCTTTAATAATCTATTATCTCAACAATCAGCATTTTGGTATTAGACAACTTCCCCTTGGTGTCCTGATCCCTCAGTCGGATGACAGTCTGCACAAACTTTCAGCTTTATCAGCTCCATCAGCAGCATCTTAAACTTTGTGCGGAAATGTGATTCACTTAGTAAAAACACAATCCTTCTTTTCATCAACAATAATTATGCGCCCATATTTGAAACCATCTCACAGGTACAGATAAGACCATTTTACAATATGAACTGTTGATTTCACAAAATGAAACGTGTTGTTTCACTCCAACTGTTTAGATGGATATTTACGCTAAATTCGTTTAAGTTCTTCTTTCAACACAATATTCTTCATTTATTTCAGAGTCAATGCTAAAAATGGTAAGTCTCAATCATATATCTATATCAGTTATATGGTGGACCCTTCTGTCCAGAACATCTGATCAAGAATTTCACAAAAAAATATCAAATAAAGTGTCCCAAGTTTTCTACCTGACTGTTGCTTATGCTCATGTTTCGCTGCTTGTGTACAGGCCTGAGGGGGGCGCTATAGTTTCCAGATGTGGGAACAGCAGAGGGTTCATGCAGCTGACCCCATTTAACATCATACTTCAAGACTTGCAGTACAGTCATACTTACTGGGTGCTTCACAGTTTTTTCTCAGTGACCATGTTTTAGGAAGAAAAAAAAAGCTACACTTGCATATTAGCTGCTCTAAGTTGGGAGGTGACTTTTTAAAAAAAAATCTAATTTTACACTCGGTTTTTGGCTACATCGAGTAACCTTTAAACACAAAAACCGTTTCCTCCTCTATTAAAATACAAGGTTTAGATCTCTACCACCCTACTCTGTGCAGCATCTTATTACAGCCTGGTTTAGCGATAACTGCTCAACCTAAATGTAGGCAGAGCTCATAAAACTAAACTATTTCAAATCACCTCTGTGTTAAATACTAAAACATCTATAATGGGGTTGTAATGTTTGAAAATTGGCTCTAGGATCCATTAACACACCTACCTGTATGAGGAGGTCTGTTTCTGTTTACTGCACACAGCCTCACCTCATGCTTCTACATATTTTAAGCTAATCAGCACTATATGGAAGCAATGTTTGCTTTTATATGCCAATTCATATTTACTCATATCGCTTTGAGTGACATTTAGCTAGATACCCGTCTACTTAAAGTCGTTGAATGGAGGCTAAATATTTGGTTGGGGGTTACTGCTAGCTAATATGGCTTATGAAGAACCTTAGAAGCGTTTCAGAAAAACTTATTTGACTTACAACGAGAAGCGTCGGCAGTCTGAGCGCTGTTCTGAGGATTACGGTAGATGTTCTGGATCAAGATGGTCTGGAAAACAGAAAATACAAGGCATCTGGTTAAACTGGACTGGAAGCATTCAGGTTTTACATCTTTAACATTGGGCAGGAATACAGTTGAAACCAGAAGTTTATATACACCGAATGATGAGATGAAAAGACACTTCGACATTTTTTTCCTCTAAAAGAAAGTCAGACCAAACTTTTTTTCATTTTTAGGTCAGTTAGAATTACCTAAATTATCTCCATTTGATAAATGCCACAATAATGAGAGAATAATTAGTCAGATTTATTAGTTGATGTCTTCAAGATCAGACGTTTTTGTGCATTGAATGTATTTTAAGGAACAAACTGCTTTCCTGTTTGACTCACCTGGCTGAAGGTTGGTTTGTTATGTAATCTCGAGCACCGGTCTCCATGTCTGCAAGCTCCAATTTTGAAATAGAAGGAACAATTTACCCTGGAAGACAAATGAAGACGATTACCAAAGTAATATTACATTACTTGCTGTTTATTCTTTGCCAGGTTTAATCGGAATTACTCTACAGCAGCAATAAACTCAAGTGTGACCGAAGATATGCTCATATTAAACTCATTAATTTATTAATATTGTTATTATAACTGTTAGATGTTGACTCTTTTTTTTACAGTACATTAAATAAAAGTCTCCATCCTTTGTAATGACTTTAAAAATGCCTTATTGCAAATTTCAATTAACAACTCAACTTGAAATTATTCAATCATGTACGAGTTTATAAATAAAACTTCAAAAATGAAAATCGTATATTTACATTGTGACAAAGTGCTGCTTGTTTTCCACAAATATACATAAGCTACATGCAGAGCGTCCTTATCCTTACACATTGACGTGTCTAAAAATGGTATCTATATATGTACAGCCAATGCTAATAATAAATCAGATTATTTTAATTCATAAAAGGTGAAATAACATGCTAATATGTAGACAGTCCAGAAGAACACAAACCACAAATGATCCAACAGGCTAACTAGCATGCTAATGGTTACCTGGGTTTAATTAATAGTGCCGTGGGCTCTTAATGAGGATAATTAAACAATAAACGCAGTAAAAATATACAAATATAAGAGGTTCATAAGATATTTTTTCCAAATTAACAGCAAACTGCAACTTGACGTTCAGACTTGAGTTTCATTCAATGCGGTAGCTTTCGGTTAGCTTCCCCTCGCTAAGTACACCTTCAGCGGGACTTCCAGCGAAGCTAAACTACTAAAATAAATTCCTTGGAGTGGACAATAAAGCCGCTACAAACAGATTTGGCATTAAGGTCACAACTGACGCGTCAATCTTGACCAATTTAAAATAAAACTTACTTGTCTTTCTCTGTACCGAAGATGGACGCCAGATACTCCGCCATTTTCGCCCCGTCCAAGACGTCTTGAATGCGTCATCACGCAAAGGCGAGGGACGCTTGCGCTCAAGCGCAGTTGCCGTAACCATGACTACATGCATGTAGCCTAATTACCTAATTACCCGCATAGGGGCGCTGTTTTTTAAATAAAGGTTAAAAAAATACTTAAACTTCTCAACTACTTCTTTTTTACAGTCTATAACACGTGGTTTTTTGAGGTCATACTTGGAATTTTTTACATTTTCTTTAATATTCAGAGTTTTTTTTCTCTCCCAACAAATTATTTACTCACAATACTTGCCCTTTTTCCTCCCCAGATGTACATGTCCAGAGTTTTGGAAATAAAAAAAAATAATGGGAAAAGAGAACAGGAGTATATTTTTATTACAAAGGAATATACAGACCCTTCATTATACAAATACATTCAAAACAACATAGGAAATTATGCATATAAAGGCAATAATAACAAGAAATACAGTTTAAGACTGTGGGAAAGTCCTATTTCCCTATACTTGGCTATTATGAAAATAATCCTAAACTTTGATGGTTAAAATGTAACTAAACAATCCTGTGTAGTCTTTTATCTTAAAATATCAAGCCAATCTAAACTAATTCTTCCAAATCTCAATGTAGCTGATTCACAAAAAGATGAGCGGTCCTGTGGTGATTTTGTTGACCCAATAACCACACACACAAAAAAGCCATCAACACAGTGGGCATTAAAGCCATTAAAGAGGCCGCAGGGTCCTCATCTGCTCATCAGAACACCTTATATCCTCCCCTGAAACCGCAGATGCTCTGCAAGAGGTCGCACAACTCTGCAGGAGATGCACATGGTGAAGATTAAAGGAGAGGAGACAGGAGAGGAAGTCAGCTTGAAGATAGCAAACCACAGAGACTGTCAAGAAGTGACGAAGGCGGCGCCAAGGTGCTCAGACTGAGAGAAGCCTCGGAAATGAAAGGAAGGCTGTGAGAACCATGGAGATTTGGTAGAGGGCAAGATGTTTGCTGTCGCTGGATAATGAGGGGAACAGCCGCTCTGAGACGCCTCACTGAGCCGGACTTGCACAAATTGCAGAAGCGAGACCACACACTGACTAATTCACAAGTCATAGACTATTATCCCATCTTCTGTGAAGGGGAACAGGTAGCCTACTATATGCTACAAGGCGTGTGAGCAACAGTGAAAAAGAGGAAGCAGCTCTGACTGTTTTGTTTAACAAACCAATTATGTTTTCGGAGGAACATTTCTCAGTTCAGCTGGATGTGACAGGACAGTAAAGGGAGAGATTATGAGGCCCCTTCATCACTGGATTTCCCTGATTTGGTCCATCTGGACCATCCTGGTCCTCGACTCAATGGCTGAAGGTAAGTTAAAATGTTTACTTTGGAAGCAATTTCTCCCTTTCTTTAGCCTTTTTAACCACAGCAAAAAAATTCTGGTAAGGACCGACCAGACGATTTCTCTGTAGACAAATCCACAGTCACAATGAAATCTGACCATCAGAAGAAGAATTGAAATGTCGCACTTGCGGGTCAGTTCAGGCAAACTGAAAGCGACTAATGGTTTTGAGGGAAAGTCAGAAAACAAATTTTATGTATATTTTACAGAAACCTCTGTTCTCTTAAAAAAAAAAAAAAAAAACATCAACCAATTTCTTTCAGATGTTGAAAAAAATAATCAGTTTCTTTATTTGTTTCCACTGGACACACAATGATGAACAATCTGAGAGGTTAAAAACACGTAATAAAAGAATATATTCATAAAAGCAAGAAAAAACAAATAGCAAAAGTCAGAATTTAAAATGTTTTTAATGAATTCAATGAAGTTAGTGCTTTGGTGTTTTAGCGCTGTGTCAGTAGAAGAAAACAACAAGGTTCTCTTGTTTTCTATTTGGAAAACCAGTTTCTAAAAATATATATTGTGTTTAATGCAAAAAAAATGGAATATATGGAAATATATGTTAAACATTCACAATAACAGTTCCTCATATGCTTAGTGACTCTACAACTTTTTGGCCTGAAGTCTGGACATCAGGCATGTTGTTCGAGCACCATCATTTCAGTGATATCCTGTCAGATTCCTGTAATTCACACAAATACAGTTTAGTCTAAAATAGCTTAACTTAATGTGAAAAGACGGCATCTTATTGAGAGAATGTGTTCCAACCGGTTCTAAATCTATTAACTTTAACATTATTTTGGGAAATAATTTGGTTTTTACAGGTGTTCATATGGGTTTTAATTGATTTTGAACCGTAGTCTTATTTAGTTGTGTTTTTATCTTCTAGTGACAGTCCGGAAATCATTATTGTTATAACTGAAACAGAATTTCTTAGCTGAAACTTTATTTTACTTGATTTATTTATTTATCCAAAAGTTATATAAGGTTTTCTGAAATCTTGTTATAGTCTTAATTTTTTTTCTTCTAAGAAACAAAAAAAGTATTAATATCTTTTTGTAGTTTTTTATATTAAAAAACAGTTGACTCGGATAAAATGACATTTTTAAGTGTGGGGGTGAGATGAAACTACAGCCTAAGGGCAGAAAGAGTTTAGCGTGAAATTTCCAGTTTGATGAAACTTTAAAAGCAAGTCTGTAAAAGAGTTTAGGCACTTTAAGTTCTCAGTTGGGCTCAACGTTATCAAGAAAACATTATTAATGAAAAAAATATTTTGAGAGTGTTATTGAAGATGGAAGAAGGTACAATAACAATGGTAAACAGCCTAGAATAACTTAAAACCGTATTTGCTGCCAGTTGTTGGATTAATACTACAGAAACCTCCTGTGACACAACAGGCAGGTGTCTTCATTTAAAATATCGGCACACACCATCTCACTATTTAAAGAAGCTTGTTGTAAAGAAAAACGTTCTAAATTATATCAATTCTGCTTTGGAAAAAGACTGATAAATAAAGCTGTAGGTCTAAAACTAAGTTTCATACTATACAGGTTGGCCAGCCTGATGCACTCCAATTTATCTTTTGACAACAATCTAAATTTGCAGGGAACCACTAACCTTAGAAGCATGATAATGTTGGTATGCGGTTGCAAGACCTGACCTGAAAAAGTGAAGGGATGATACCTTCAAATGCTATTAACCCTCAAACTTATGATTATTTAATTTGTGGTAGTTGGTAGGTAGCACACAAACCAGCCCAGTTTAGTAAATTATTTGCCTCATTTATGTGGCCATTTTTTTTGTGTGACAAGTTTAGTGAATGTTTTGTGTTAATTACATAGAAAGATCACAAATGTACATATATTATCCTACATTCAATGTTATGTTTTGCTTTAGGTGAAGACTGCTCAACAGAAATACAAGTTCGCCGCAACACAATTTATGAAGCGACTCCTGGACAACAACTAAGGATTGAATGCCCAGTCCAGTTCTGCAACAATTCACCACCACCAGTCTTTTGGTCTAAAATTGAGGAAAACAACGTTCATCTCATTGACAACAATACCAATCATATCAAGATAGGATGGGAAAAATCAAATCTGTTCAAAGGGACATTTTACTTGATCTTTCAAAACATCGTCAACATTGACGCAGGCGGATATCGATGTGAAACTGAAGGTAATGTGGGTCATACCATCACCATCACTGTTATTGGTGAGTAATTTCAAGCAATATTAACCAGCCTTACATATGTGTGCATGCCTGCATACATATCTAGTTATAAGATTATAACCCTGCTTTGTTTTACAGGGGACAATGAGGGCACAAACACAACTAAAACAACCAGTGACATCAGTAAGAAAAAGTTTCAATTTATATCCTAATTTGGTATGCATAGCTATTTCATGATTTTGTACTTTAATTTTCTTATACCTGTAAGAAAACTAGTTCATAGCAACGATCATTGTGCAAAACATCCCCTGACAGGTCAAAATCAAAACACTATTGGTACAAAATTTCCCATGGCAGAATAACCCAATTGCATAGTAATTTTGGATGCGCAACTTTTTGGTACAAAATGACCAAAAATGATTAAAAAGAAAATGAATGAAAAATGAAAAAAACATCAGTTGTATTTTAAAGAGGCACTCTTTTTAAGCTGAGTGAACAAACACAGTTTTAGTTTTTTATGTTCTATTTTGTCTTCCTGCAGACGAACAATCCATAACTGAATCAAAAGACTTTTGGATGTATGTGTACTCTGCTGCTGGGATTGGTTCCTTTGTCATCATAGTGATTATTATAACGGTCCTTTGCATGGTAGGATGTAAAGGTGAGATTTTTCTGATATTTTCTCAATTATTGTTTTTTTTCAAACCAACTTACTGGTATGTTAAATAATTGGTAACTGTCACTACATTTATCAAACTGTTTATTCTGCAGGGAAATCGAGGAACGAGAAACAAAAAGAAAATCAGGTAAGTCATGCTGACCTTAGGGAGTATATCCACCTTACCCAATGTTTATGTCTAAGAAGTGTTTAATTGTTTCAAACTTTTCTTTCTATGTTTTGATTCCTAAAGTACATGGAGATGCCCTTGGCTGAGAGAGGAATCCCGAATGCCACCGGGCTTCAGTACTCTCCAAGAGGAAGCCCCAACCCGCTGCCACCTCGGAGGGGCAGCGGGAGAAAACCGCCTGCAGAACACATAACATCGAGACATAATGAGCAGTTTTATATTCAGAAGACTCAGGACAGAAACAGACAGAGGAATGCAACACAGGCAGAGGACCCGGGTTCTGTTGTGTATGCAGCTCTCAACCATGGGCTCCTGGCAATGGAGGCTCCCCGGCCACAGAGACAGATAGAGGAGACAGAATACGCAGCTATACGTCTGGTTTAAACATTAAATCACACTAGAGGAACAATGCTTGAATTCAGAGTTTTTGTCCCCAGAGGTGCAGAGGAGGGATTCCTCAAAGCAAGGATTCTGGAAACAAGAAACTGGAATCATGATTGCCTTTACGGTTTGGAAACACTGATCCGTCTTACAAAGAACTATGTTGATGGATTTACTGCAACATTCATCATCAGCATCACAGACCGGAGGAGTATGGTTTCTACTGTTCCACTGTTTCTGTTTGGGATGGAAAATGTTCCAGCTGAAACCAGATCGAGTGCATGAAGATCACTGCAGACAGTAGCCTACGGAGTCAAAAGCACGTTTCAAATACTTCATAAGTAAAACCAAATGAAAAATGAACTATGTATATTTTTCAAGACTATTAACGAAGAGGAAACACTTCGCTCATTTTCTTTAACCTGCACTTCGTTTAACAACCCTTTTCCTGCACTTGGTGCTAAAATACAAGAAGTACACCGCAATGGCTAAACGAAGGGTAACCAGAGATGAATAAGTAGGTTATCCCACCCATTCAGGTTCAAGAACAGTTAGAAATCAGTCAGCATTTCTTCACCAATGCAGTCCCCAGAAAACGTTTAAACAACCACAATAGAGTTGATGGAGCAAGCTAACCCCAACCACTTAGCTAAATACACGCTAGCTATATGTACCACAGCACATAAAAGAGCTAAATGAGCCACAAACTTTTGTTCTGTATTAATTTGTAACTTGCATAAAGATTATTTATCCCCCCCATCAGTTGCTTAGGATCGATAAAAACAGAAAGTATGCCATTCTTTGTAGTTAGCATATAGTGCAACAAAAGACACCAAACAACAAAGAGTTAACAGATTAAAAAAAAAATCTATGTCAAAAATAGCCACAGGTTGTCATATTTTGTCAGATTTTTCAATTAACAGGAAATGTAACCAATATAACCTAGCTGGCACATTCTAAAAATAATTGATATACAGCAACTAGCTTGAATAAGAGAAACTTAGTTGTATAGAATCAAGCATAATTAGATCTAAAAAATGAAAAAGTTGCAAAACCATTAACACTTTTATGCTACAAAGCTACAGTTATGTAAAAAGCTATTTAAAATAGATATTAGTGACACAGGTAGAATAACTCACCCATTTCGCATTAATAATGTTTGCAGTTTTGGTCTGTCTCTACCCTTTTACTTCAGCTTTGAAAAGATCTGAAAGCTTCGTACCAACCACACAACCCACTCTTGGGACAATTTGACAATAAATGATTTAAGTAAGTTTCTATAACCTACTTATTGGCTATTGTAAGTATTATGTTATTTCACTAAATAACATCTGCTACAATTAATGTCAAATTAAGGTACCTCATTCAGATTTAGGTAAAAAAATAATCTTTGAATTTAACCAACATATTTCTTCTGACTGGAAATAATAGCATTTTAGCGTCCTGACTGAATCTGATCATTAAAGGAAGCTTACAATTAGCTCATCAGCAAAAATAAATATTTAAAACATATTAAAACATATAACATAAATACATATTTAAAACACCAGTGGAAACTTGCAAAATACTAGTTAACAGTTATGATTATGTTCTGATTACAGTGCCATTAAACATTTCATCATTAATTCTTGAGAAGGGCATTCATAATTTTTTACTTGACATTTTAAAACAATACATATTTAAAAATGGAAAAAAAATCTGTCTTAAAAATGTATACTCCTTTGACATTGTTTTATTTACTATATTTTGAGCAATATATGCCTTATTTTCTATCAGATTTTTTTTATTTGTTTTACTTGGAAAGAATTTTAAACCTAGATTTGCTTGGGGTACAAATAATTTTGGTCTTAAATCAGCATGTAATTTTATTTGATTGTATCAAAGGTTGTAATCTAATTTCATGAGATTTAACTCGACCAAACAGGGATCTGAATCATAGATTTTAGTTAATATTCATCTCATATTAATCAGTGAAACTAGGATGTGCAAATAAGTGAAAAATGTCTGTGATTTTTATTATTTGCCATTGAAAAATTCATGAAAACACTTAACTATCACGAAAATTTGCCTGATACATGTTGGTAAAGTAAATGGATGCAAAAAATAGTACAAACTGGAAAAAGGAAGAGAGGAAACAGCAACGCCTAGGTACAAAATAAGGCCATGGATTGAAAAAAGGGTGAGTTGATCTGGAAAACTTTTGGGAGGCAGAATAATAAACTAGGCAGTTTATTTTATATTAACCTAATAATATATACCCTTTTTTGTATATATTTCTTACAGAAACAGAAATTATGGTGATAGCCTTCATCAAATATGCCCATATCAGAGTCAAACAGCAGGAAAACCTACAAGTACAGGCTTTTTAAAAGACTTTTCTCAACTTTTTCTTTAAATATGAAAAAAAAATGTATCGACAAGCAAAGAGTGATTTACATCTTTGACAATAATCACTGCAATTAAGTCTACGAACTCAGTCTGTAAACTATATGGTGTACGCGGTGGAGCCAGGAAAATCTTTGTTCTTTTGAATGTTTTGCTCCTACTTTGAGTCAAAGCTGGTTTTTGTCCATGTACATAACTTGAAACCCCTATTTGGAATAATTTCAGTCATTTCAGGAATTGTACGATATCAGATGAGTCATTTCCTAACTTTTTGTATGAGTGAAAATCTTATTCTGCTTACTGATTGTAATTCTTCAGAAAGAATGTAATCCTAATCATGGTGTGCAATGAAAACTATCTTTAAAACTTTGAATTAAATCTTGTGGACGTGACTCTTTTTTTGTGGTAACTTTTGAGTACTTCCTAGAAAAATCCCCAACATAGATTTACTGAAGTTAGATAAAATGTGTGGAGAAAACAGTCTCTTCCTGTAATGACAACATCAAAGCTGTTATAGTTACATTTACAGCACAAACTGCGCAGAACACATCTACCCAAAGACCCCTGTAATCAAAAACAGGAAGTAAAGCCAACCACATGTGGCATTCTGTAAAATTCAGAACGCACTCAGCCTTTACTGAATTGGTCATTTCACAGGTGCCTAACATGAAAAATTACAGGTATAAAGTGTTATTTTGTCTTCTGGTCGTGGTAGTATTGGCTTCCACTCAGGATGAAAACGGTAAGTTAATATTACTATGATAAACTTTAAAGAAATGTATCTTTATAAAATAAATTATTCTGACTCTTTGTGCCTATTTTATAAAAGTAAAAATCAGGAACTAGCGAAAAGCACCAAGAAATGTACAGAAACATCGTCATTCCTCCAGTATTGTACTGCATGGTAAATAGAAGTACTTCGGGCTGTCATGTGGATTTTAGTAAATACGCATTTCTGTTTAAATTTTAGGAAATATCTTAAAAAACACAGATAAAATGAAATGAAAATCTGCATTTCTTACTTTCTAAATAAAAAAAGTAAGTCGCACAAACAAAAAAGAGTAATTTAAATAACAAATTTAATTAATAAGAACTGGAAATTCCTCAATATTACATGTTCAAGCTGTTTAATTCATAATTTAGGTGGCAAAATCTAAAACCACAGAACGCTCTGTGGCTTTCTGCACTAGCTTTAACCTTAATTTGGTGGACGCAGCTGCTGCATCACAAGCGCATACATCTTACTGTTAATACTGTCTCTACTGTGGTGGAAGAATCATTAAAGTTATGTATACAATAATCATTTATGCTGTGATGTTTTCCAGCTGCAACAGGTCAGGGCTAAACAACAAACCCAAACTAACCCAAACTTCTTTGGAAAACTGTTTGTCAGATTGGATCCATTTTCACATCTTGTTTTGACCTGAACCATTCTAGTTCTGCTTGCATACTTTAAATTTGTTCTGCTTTTTTGCAGAGAGCCACTTTGATGTGGACACACCCAGAGATTTGATGTACCATCTTTTGATAGTTGCTGTTTTTAGCATCCTAATCATAATCATATGTGTGACATCACATTGTGTAATTAAAGGTAGGATTCTAGATATTTGCCTATCAATTTAAAGATAAATACAACATGTTGATAATCATGATTTGAGGACAGTAATTCATAGACCTTTTTATCTATTCTGCAGGGATACGAAAGAATGGAGCTTCTCCAGGTCCTCGTCATGTCTATGAAGTTGACTATTAGTCTCCGTGTTTGAGATAAGCTAATCTAAGACTCTTAAAATACTGTCAGCCAAACTGTGTCAATGTCAAAGGGAAACTGCTGCAACACAAGGCAGCTTCTGTGTAATGTATGAAATTGAAGAAATGTGACAGAGAGCAGGTAATAATTAGGTTTCCTGTAAAGGTAACACATCCTTTACAAAGGTTGCTTTCGACTGGGACTGTGAGACTAGAGTAGAAAGATTACTGTGTTCTTATCTTTTAGTTTATTTGACTTTATATATGAATATTTGAGATTCTCATCTTTGTTAGATGTATTCTTTGTAGGGGAACTGGTTTCACCCACCCAAACAATATGTCTTATATGTACAATCTGAAAGAGACGGCCATACTCCGACTCATGACTTGTGTTCAGCAAAGAATGGTTCATTAGTTAAGAGCCTCAAATGTAATTTGTGTTTGTTTTCATTGATAAATCTGTTTAATTTGAAATATATGTCTTGCAGGGTTTTCTTGCAACTTTGTTATTCTTAATTGCACAGTTTGCAAAGAAGTTACACCAAAAGAATCTCATTGTACAAAAGTATCAGTCAGGAGAAGACTCCAAAAAAAAAAAAAAAAAATAATCCACAACAATATGTACAGTTTAGCATTACTGAAAAGTGTCTGTCCAAAGGCACAATCACTTATTTTCGTACATTTTCTATCACATAAATGTTTTGGCTCGAACAAAGTTAAAGGGCCTATAAATGGCAAAATCAAGTTTTTGGAGTTTTCAACCATCTCTGCTATTTTCTCATAAAAATCCCCCCGCCATAGTGGTTTTTGGCTTAATTCACGCATGTCTGAGTAATCCTCCTGAATCCTGCTCTCTGAGCAGCTGCACCACTCTCTCCTGGAAAACAAGTAAGAGGTAGCATGTTAACGTATTTTACGTCAATATGCTACCACAAGGAAGTGCTCGAGGTGTCTGCACCACCCCTGCAGACAACTCCCAGAGAGCAGCTTACCTCTGGTAGAGTTGTAAACACAACCGCCCCCCTTTTCAAAGCTCATAGCTGCTCCGGTTTTAGCAGCTGGTACCATTTTTTTTGTTGGAATTTTACTTTATAAAATGTCTCTGTGAAAACGCCCGTTTGGCTGCAGGGATTAAACGACTTTATAAACGAATAGATGCAGGATCACTTCCATCAACAAAGACGCATGATGGATTGGACAGAGAAGTAAGAGAAGTATGCTAATGCTAATGTGTGTTAGCCATTTATCAAGCAGTTTATGTGATCTTATAACAGCATTCTGTGGTTAATTCATTAATCTGTAGCATCTCAAAATGTTCAGTAAACGGGTTCAAACAATACCCATGGAATTTTTATATAGGCTACTGAGCTAGAATGATTGCTTCCTGGACTCAGCTACGGTGGTTTGGGCTCTGTCTAAAGTCTGCTTGGGCTCTGTCTAATCTCTGTTGTTCATATGAACATGGAATATGATTTAGTGCCTGAAATAAGCTTTATTGACTCCGGTTTTTACAAAAAAATAAATAAATAAGGAGAGGAGACGAGATTATAAAGAAACAGGCGCCTTACTTCCAACAATAAATCCAAGATACAATTTTAATTTCAGGACAAATTAATACTATTTAACACCAACGAAAACATTTCATCATATATATGTCTATCCCAGATGTTGAAAGCTGTAAAATAGCCCATTTAAGTACATTGGGCCTGATTTAGCAAGATTCCTGATAATGACCGCAAAATTGCATGCATCAAAATTTGTGCTTGTGGGTTGTCCTTCATTTGCGGGTGATCTACTAAGATTGCACGAGTAATTCATAACAGGAGTTTGCGACCGCTAATGTGAGTTTCTCCACGGCTAGAGAGAGGAGGAATATGCACATGGATTCATGATGCATCTTTGGCAAAATAAAGGGGGGGAAACAGCAGACGTATCAATTCTATGACTGTTATAGAGTTAATTACTATTTAGCTAGAATGTTGTAAACTATATTTCTCATATGTCAGTAATAAATTTAATGCGTACCGTGTACATGCACTGCTCAATGCATCCTAATCCAGTCAGATTTATTAAAGCTGGAGCACGTCCAAAACAAGGTCATTAAAATGTCGATATTGCACTAATGTTGTTGAAATATATGGCACTTTATCATAGCCTCTATTCAATGTTATGTTGCAGTAGAAAAACTGTTTTTTTGGAAATATGTCATCTGAAATGTATAAATTTGGTTTTTAAAATGTCATATATATATATATATATATATATATATATATATATATATATATATATATATATATATATATATATATATATAGTCATTGTGGTATTGTACATGATTACTATAGTTTATTAATTGGAACCCAAAAAATTATAACCACTCCGGGGGAAACTAATGAGGATACAACTCACTGTGCTCAGTGCTTCTTCAGCAGGCTGAGACGCGCTTAGCGCGCAGTCAGTTGTGATACGTCTTTGGGGGAAAACAGGTAAATATTTACACAACTGTCAGGTTTATGGCCATTAGAGTTTCATTACTCTTAGGTTATATTGTGTGGGAATTACATTTTTTGTTTGTCAGTAATAAACTTATGTTGAATGTGTTGGTGCAAAGTTTAGACATGCCTTTCAGAAGCGTTAAAAATAGGTACTAAAATAGCCGGCGGAAAATTTTTTATGCTTAGTTAATCACACTGCACCTAGAATGCCTACTTATTTTCCGGTTCTCCTCCAAATATTTTGTGTCTTCTGAAGGAAACACCCATACTGCATATTCAGATTAGGGAAAAGTGTTAAATGGATTGCGTGCCTCTTGCTCTGGGTTTAACAGGCGCAATCCTCTCTGCCTCGTGTAAGTAAATCGGATGTCACAATGTGTGGCGGAAGGTATGGACCCAAATACAGAAGCAGAAGTAAGTGCAATGGAGTTTATTGAAAGTGCAGCTAGTGGTGGTGATGATGAGGATGATGATGAAGGGACGATGGTCTTGACGGCAGGAACGGAGTGACAGAATAAGCCGGAGGGAGAACGGCAGGGAACCACACACGGAGGACATCGATTTTAGACACCTGCAGTGGACAATTTTCCGGCACTGAGTGAAAAGGAGTGACGGGCTATAAAGGCAGGAGGTAAGTAGGATCAAGTTTTGATGATGATTGATAAAGAGGAAGAAAAGGGGCAGCATAACATCGGGTACAGCATGTTTTTTGCAACGCTCTGCTGTTTGCGCCGGTTTTAACAAGTGCACACCGTTGATAAATCAGGCCCATAATGGTATATCATGAAGTAGTGAAAAAAACCTGAACATATATAGCTCTGCATGAATAACATTGGAGTGTCTCATCTGTAGAGAGCTGGGGTCAACTTCTCCTACAATGTATTGACATGATTACTGCCACACCTATTCTAAATCAGGAAACAAAAAACAAAACAAAAAAACATTAAAGGATCTGCTTGACAAAGTGGAATAGACCAACAGGTCCTCAAAGGGCAGACATCGAACCATTATCAAAGGTAACGAATGACCTGTCTGCTCTCTACCAATACATCCTGAATGAAACCATCCAGCCGTCATTTTGTGACCTCCAGGTGAAGCTCCATTGGGTTCTACAGCACACACAGAACCAAAAAACACTGGCAAATTCACCTTTGAATGACCTCAGAAAAACAAAACTAAGACTTGGAGTGTAATCCAACCATAGCATTTTCACATCACGTTGTTTTTCACACTCTCTCAACTGAATTATTGCTAAAAAGACCAAACACCACAGTCTTAAAATGCATAAAGACTAGAATACAATTAAAGCTGCATTCCGGAGAATGTATTTATGTATTAAAGTTTTATACTATGATAAAAGGCCAGTGCTCCACATCATTTGTTATTTTTTTAATGTCCCTCTTTCCTCCCATAGACCCTATGCAATTCAGACTGAGCGCCAATTTTTTTTCATCCAATAGAATTCAAGTTTCTGCTGTGTCACCTGTCAATCAACGTGCATGCGCATCACACAAACCTGTGGAGATGCGGCCACGCAGACAGGCCGCTCTGTGTCTTCCTGTTTACAGTCACCATAATGGGAGAGAGCAGTCATGGAGAAATCACAGCAAACTTCTGCTATAAAGTTAGCCATTCCCCGGCTACCCAGGGCTACATTAACTTCAGAAAACAAACAAACAAACAAACAAAAAAAAACAATGCGAAATACCGATACAAACTCGGAAAATTCCTTAAAGACCTGAGTAGGGTGTTACGTCGATATGTGTCCCCACCTCGATTGACATCAGAGATGGTTTTGAACATGGAGCATGGCTACAATCAACTCTTAAAGGGCTTCAAACTGACGCAGCTTTGGACACATTTCTGCTGAACAGGTAAGACAGTCATACATTCAGTAAAGAAAATCAATATAATATTTTATTGATGAAGTACACAATGACATGCTTTGAAAACACAGGTGATGTGTGGGGGGCGGGGGTGGGGGGTGGGGGGTGTTTAGAGTGAGCAGAAAGCTCGCAGGAGGGGGGGAGAAGGGATGTTTTGGGAGGAAACTTCGTACGTTGGTTTAAAAAAAAAAAACTAACTCTGAGAAATTATCCGGAATGCGGCTTTAAGAGATATTTGACCATGTTTGGACTGTTTTCTTTCTGAATGAAATTAAAACTGTTAAACTGCAATAAAAAAAAATGTGGGAACATATATTTACAGTGATCAGCAGATAGAAAAAAGTACTTTTTAAAATAAAATAAAACGCAAGTTTTATATATAAATAAGGTGTTTATCTCCGCAAATGTTTTGCATCTGCCGTATTTTAAACGATAAAACGATATTTAAAACTCTAAAATCTGAACTAAAATCTACATTTATCTTTCAAGATGGTCACTGCTAGTCTGCAGAGCAGAAGCAGGTACTCTGGGTTTCTTGAATTAGTTTTAGTAGTTTTTTGAGTAGTTATTCTCTACTGTAATATGTCTATTTTTAACCTCTGATTAACTACAAAATACAACTTTTTCCCACAGAGGAGTATGATTTTCTTTCCAGTAGAAAAATCTACAACTGTGGAAACAGAAACATTTATTCTTTACTAAAGTACCTTAAGTCTATTAGCATTTACAGGAGGGTCTATGCTGAACCAAAGACCCCATCATCTCAAACAGGAAGTAAACCAACGACTTCTCTTGTGGTGTACAACTCAGAACATAAAGAAGCTATACATAAGTGGATGCTTCATCGACCAAGATGATGTCTCAGAGTTCTAAGGTCCTTTTTTATGTCCTGATGTCAGCCGTACTCCTGGTTACTCTTTATGCTGATGGTAAGTTACCAGAACTACTAAACTGTACTAGACAGTATGGCTGTATCTCAAAGATTGAGTCTAAAACCCCTTTTTTGGTTTAAATACCAACTACAAAATTGTAGAAGCTAGATAAAGTGTAATTTACAGGGTACAACTTAAGTTATTATCGAAGACTTTAAAAGATACCAAAGGTTTTCTACATCACATAGAGCATTTTGCAGTTCCGTAGTTGAATTGTTGACACAAAGACCAAAGAATGCAGCCTTAAAGACTTGGAATCTAAAGGTAAAATACCAAGACATGAAGCTGGATGGAAGATATTTGATATTATGTTGCAAAACTAAACTAATAACTTGTATCTTGATTTTATATTTAAAAACAATTTATTATGAGACATCTGACATGAAGCTGCTGTCGCTGTTTCCTAATTCGGCATATTTGGTGGTGAGCAGAAGAACATGATAGGTGGGTCTAAACATGAGCAAGTAAAGTAGATTTTGTGGAAAATGAAGTGCATTCATGTCTTTAAAACATCTTTTTCATGATTGATTAATTTATGGTCTGATGTGCTATAAAGTCAGCTGTTTGGGATAACAACCATTTTTTATTTATTTATATTTATATGGTGCCTTAACATGGCCACAATCAAACAAGGCAACTTACAATGAAAGCTCTAACATTAAAACAATGATAAAAGGTAAATGACTTGACAAAAACATAAAAACACTGTAAAAAAAAGTAAATAAAAAACAGTTAAACAAAATAAAAACACACCACACATTAAAGAGGGACAGAATCAAGAATGTTTCTCTAGTTGTTTCTTGTTGTAGCTCTTTATTTTTTATTTCAAATAATCCACTGACCCTCTGAGACTGAAATCTCAAAGGTTTATGAGTTCCACTGTGAGTTCAGATAATAAATACCAGCTGTAACCTTTAAGTAAATTATACTATAAGTTTCAGTTTTCATTTCAAGCATCCTGATGTGAGGTGGGCATCACAAAAAAGATAGGTTGACATTTGAATATTGGATAAATGCTATAATGCTATTGAACTGATGCTGTCAACAGAACTCCTGTAAGGAAAATTTTTGACACGTCCAAAGAAATTTGAAGCATCCAGGATACTAAATTTCCCCTCGCGGGGCAATAAAGGATTATTCATCACATTTTTTATGTCATAACCCAACCGACTCAGAGATGATAATTATTGGGCCAGCAAAACCAATTATCTTTTTCATCATGGCTAATATTTTTAATGTGAGGGACAAAAGTCAGCTCAGAATCAAAAATGACACCCTGGTTCTTCACTTGTAACTTGTAAGGATTAAAACATTTTGTGTGTGTAAAAGCTTCTCTGGCTGAGCTTCAGGACCGATGACTAAAACTTCATTTTTGTCCTGGTTGAGCTGGAGAAACTTTTCTGCCATTCAGGATTTCATGTCCAAAATGCAATTAAAAACGGCATCCATTGGCCCTGTGTCATCGGGAGACATGGAGATGTACAACTGTGTATCATCAGGATGACTGTGAAAGTGCATTCCATGTTTTTTCTAACCACTAGAGGGAACCATTCATACAACAGAGTGTAATGTTAACTCCGAACCACTAGGGGTGTCAATTATAAAATAAAGTCTAATACTACTAATTGGACCAGTAGAGGGAGCTATTGATACAATTAAGACGTAATTCTACATCTGTAACCACTAGGGGGAGTTGTTTATAGAATTAAGGTGTAATACCATTTTATGGACCTGTAGAGGGAGCCATTTATTCGATTAGGTGTAACATTTGTTATGTACCACTAGAAGGAGCTGTTTATGCATCAGAGTGCAGTGGCATACATTGGATCCCCCGCTTAGACCGGAACCGGAAGAGCAAAGGGGGCTGGGCTAATTTTGACAGTTGGGCGGGTTCACACACCAAGCGGGCGGGGCATATTTTGACAGCTTATTAGCATTTTGACAGGTAGTGATATAGACATTAGCTCTAATATATTAAACTGAAGCTATAATTCTTTGTAAGATTTCGATTTCATGGGGTTTCAAACAATAATGGTAATGCTTATTAGTTAAATTATTTATTTATTTAATTATTATTATTATAGTCTTATTAAAAAGTTAAGTTGAGTTAAGCCTAGTTTATACTTCTCCAACTGCAAATTTGCACCCAGACGCAAATGTATTGACAGAGACGTTTTTTGTTACTAGTACTCCATTTTTTTCTCTCTGTTCTCCGTAAATTTTTCTGTGTTGCAAAGCAATTACCGACCATACCGAGCCCAGCAGGGGTCAGGTGGAGAAATAATTTTTGAGACGCAAGAATTTGTTCCCTCGGTTTACTAAACCGTGCGCATGGATTAGGAATCCGTATCCTTGGTTTATCAAACTGTGGCCATCTGGGGTGTCCTGTCCGTTTGATAATATTCCGTGGTTGTCATTAGAAAGTAAAGTTCTACCTTGGCAGAGTGGTTAACATACAGGACTGGCTCCTACATCTTGTGGTTCAAGTCCTGGTGAAGTCATCAGTTTGTGTTTTATCACACTGCTACTTTCTGGGGTGCCTGCAGGAAAGTAGGCTATGAACATAACCGTTGTTAAAACGTGGGACATTTCCCCGGTATTATTTATGAATTATCTAACCTTCACTTATGCTCTCATTGCTATAGTCATATAATCAATATACAAACTGATATTCCACTATTTTAAACAGTTTATTTGTGAATACTATAGCATTCTTAGCAGAGATTCATGTTAGTCCAATAAAGGCTTGCATTCAAAGTGGGCACTGTATCAACAAGTAACTGGTTAACTCATATCTTTAATGCAAGCTGTTTATGCTGCACCACCTGCTCCATGCATCTATGCAGATAGTGCAGGACTGTGCCTGTATTCCAGTGGGCAAGGTGGGAATATACTTTATGATTTGTGGCCCATTTCTAGGCCGTTTTTCAGCTATGCAACACATGTTTGGCTCCCCACCTATTGGAGCGTGGAGACGTATCGCGTTGGTAAGACGTATCGCGTCATTTCCTGTTTTGTGACTAACTCGTTTGTAGCAAGTCGGTGTTTCTCTCCCTCTTGAACTGATCTAACTTTCTCTGTCAATAAGTTTTTTCTGAGTTGCTTAACACACAAACACATTAAAACGTTAAGTTTCTTCACGGTTTAGGACTCTTTAAGCGTTTTACTGGGTTAATTACTTTGTTTTTAGGTAAGGTAAGGTACCGCTTGGTTAGCTTAGCTTTACGGCTAGCATGGCTTCGGCAGCTTTCTCTCTTGTCCCTCCATCTCTCTCTACACCTCCTCCTCTTTCCTGCTCTCTCTGTCAGATGTTTAGTTACTCCTCCGCCTCATTTAGTGAAGTTGGTAGGTGTAATAAGTGCAGCATTTTTGTAGCTTTGGAGGCGAGGGTTTCTGAGCTAGAGGCCCGGCTCCGCGCTGTAGAACAGCCAGGCCCAGCAGTAGCTAGCGCGGAGTCAACTAGGACAGGACCTAGCCGTCCTTCAACAGCTCCCGTGCAGCCGGGACCTCAGGCGAGCTGGGTGACTGTTCGTAGGAAGATTAGCGCCAGACCCCAGTCCGCGGCCAACCTCCAGCCCCTTTCTCTGAACAATAGGTTCGCCCCGCTCAGCGACGCACCCGCCGAGCAGGAGAGGCCGATTCTTGTAATTGGCAGCTCCATAGTTAGGAATGTGGCTCCAGAGACACGAAAGACCACCGTCAAATGCCTTCCAGGGGCCAGGGCTGCGGACATTAGGTCCCATCTGAAGCTTTTGGCCAAGGACAAACGGCGGTATAGCAGGATCGTTATCCATGCTGGTGGCAACGACACCCGGCGACGGCAGTCGGAGGTCACTAAAATTAGCGTAGCTTCGGTGTGTAGGGCTGCCAAAAAGATGTCTGACTCTGTAATTTTTTCTGGTCCCCTGCCTGATCGTACTAGCGATGACATGTACAGCCGTATGCTTTCGTTCCACCTTTGGTTGTCAAGGTGGTGTCCAGAAAACGATGTGGGCTACATTGATAACTGGGGGGCCTTCTGGGGAAAACCTGGACTGTTACGTAGAGACGGCATCCATCCCACCGAGGACGGAGCTTCGCTTCTTTCCAGGAACATTGATAGGGTTATCTCTAGTTCCCCAAAGCCGTGACAACCCAGAGTCCAGCTCAGGGAACCCAGAGTCGAGCTCAGGGAAACCAGAGTCCAGATCAGGGAACCCAGAGTCCAGGTCAAGGAACAGGGACTGCCACCCACCCACTACCCTATAGAGATAGTTTCCCGTCCACTACCCAAAACTAATGAATTAAAAGTTAATGCTACTAGAGCAAAGTATAAAAATCTCATAAAGATAAATAAAACTCGGACTGAACATAAAAACAAATCAATTAAATGTGGTTTACTAAACATAAGATCTCTCCCCTCAAAAACACTCTTAGTAAATGACTTAATTTGTGAAAATAATATTGATTTGTTTTGTCTTGCAGAGACATGGTTGCAGGAAGAGGACCATGTCACAATAAATGAGTCAACTCCCCCTAGCTACTTAAACTTTAGTGTCCCTCGAAGTACTGGTCGAGGAGGTGGAGTAGCAACTATCTTTCATTCCGATTTACTAATTAATCTCCAAAAAAATAATAGTTACAGTTCCTTTGAGCATCTAGTTTTTAGCTTTCCTCATACACATAACAAAGCAGTAAAGCCACTTTTGTTTGTGGTCTTATATCGTCCACCAGGACCTTATTCTCAATTTTTAGATCAGATTTCAGATTTTCTATCTGACTTAGTTTTAAACACTGATAAAGTCATTATAGTCGGAGACTTCAATATTCATGTTGATAATGAAAGTGATAGTCTAAATACAGCTTTTAACACTATCCTAGACTCAATAGGCTTTACTCAAAATGTGCAGGGACCAACACATTCTTGTCACCACACTTTAGATCTTGTGCTGACTTATGGCATTGACTGTGAAGAAATAACAGTCTTTCCACATAACCCTATCCTGTCTGATCATTTCCTTATCACTTTTAAACTTACTCTAATGGATCATATCAAACCTGAAAGAAAACTTCATTATACCAGAACGTTATCAGACAACGCTGTAGCAAATTTTAAAGAAGCTCTTCCAACTTTAATTTCCTCAGTTTATAAATGCAGAACAGAAAACAGTGATTTAACTCGTGACCCCTCACAACTTGACATTTTAGTTCATAGCGTTAATTCCTCCCTGCGTCGGGCAATAGACAAAGTTGCCCCCTTGAAAAGGAAGGTGGCTAGCCATAGAAGATTAACTCCCTGGTTTAATTTAGAGCTACGTACCCTAAAGCAGAATGTTAGAAAACTAGAGAGAAAATGGCGCTCCACGCATTTACATGATTCCTTTTTAATATGGAAAAATAGTTTATTGCTATATAAAAAGAGCCTTCACACAGCTAGAACAGCATATTATTCATCTTTAATCGAGGAGAATAAAAATAATCCTAGGTTTCTTTTTAATACAGTTGCCAAACTCACACAGGATCATAGCTCTATCGAGCCAACCATTCCCCAAGCTCTAAGCAGTGACGACTTCATGCAATTCTTTATAAATAAAATAGACTCCATAAAGAATAAGATAATTGGGAACCTTCCCAATATGCTTGCTTCCTCCTTAGTTAATGAGGCAGCCTCAAAAATGGTGGAACCTAATATATGCTTAAACTGCTTTAATGCAGCCGAACTTTGTGATGTACTAAAATTATTAGCTTCATCTAAACCTTCAACTTGCGTTTTAGACCCAATCCCAACTAAACTCTTAAAAGAAGTTTTCCCTCTGATCGCTGCTCCAATTTTAAATATAATGAATCTATCCTTAGTCAATGGATATGTACCACAGGAGTTTAAGATTGCTGTAATTAAACCTCTACTTAAGAAACCCTCTCTTGATCAAAACGACTTAATTAACTATAGACCGATATCTAATCTTCCCTTCTTATCTAAAATTCTTGAGAAAATAGTTGCACACCAGATATGTGAGCATTTAAACAATAATGAGCTGTTTGAGAAGTTTCAGTCAGGCTTTAGAGCTCATCACAGCACTGAAACAGCTCTGGTGAAGGTTACTAATGATATTCTCATAGCCTCAGACAATGGACTGGTGACCATTCTGGTCCTGTTAGATCTCAGTGCTGCCTTTGACACTGTTGACCACAATATTCTCATAGAAAGGCTTCAAAGTGTCGGTATAATAGGAACAGCACTAGGTTGGTTTAAATCTTATTTGTCTAACAGATTTCAGTTTGTTCAGGTAAACAATAGATCTTCCTCAACCTCAATAGTTACTTGCGGAGTACCACAGGGTTCAGTGCTTGGGCCGATTCTCTTTACTATATATATGCTTCCTATTGGTAAAATAATTAGGCAGCATGGGATAAAATTCCATAGTTACGCAGATGATACACAGCTATATCTATCCATAAATCCTGATGAATCCAATCAGTTAGGTAGACTACAGGCATGTCTGGAAGACATAAAAACTTGGATGACTCTAAACTTCTTGCTTCTAAATTCTGATAAAACAGAAGTTGTCGTCTTTGGACCAGAAGCTCTGAAAAAGAAACTACTTAGTCAGCCCCTTCACCTGGACGGCATTAAATTAGCCTCCAGTAATAAAGCAAAAAACCTCGGTGTCATTTTTGACCAAGATATGTCGTTTAGAACTTACATTAAAGAAGTCTGTAGGATTTCCTTTTTTCACCTTAGGAATATTGCAAAAATTAGAACCATCCTGTCCAGGAATGATGCTGAAAAACTAGTCCATGCCTTTGTTACTTCAAGGCTGGATTACTGTAACTGTCTATTATCAGGTAGTCCACAGAATACAATTAAAAGTCTTCAGTTAGTTCAAAATGCTGCTGCTAGGATTCTGATGAATATTAAAAGAAGAGATCACATTTCCCCTGTTTTAGCTTCTCTTCACTGGCTCCCAGTAAAATCTAGAATAGAATTCAAGATCCTCCTTCTGACATATAAAGCCCTTAATAATCTAGCTCCATCATACATAAGAGACCTGATTGTTCCATATGTTCCTAACAGAGACCTTCGCTCTCAGACTGCAGGTTTACTGGTAGTTCCTAGGATTTCTAAAAGTAGAATGGGTGGCAGATCTTTCAGCTATCAGGCTCCCCTCCTATGGAACCGGCTCCCAGGGTTGGTTCGTGAAGCAGACAATTTGTCTATCTTTAAAACTAGGCTAAAAACTTTCCTCTTTGACAAAGCTTACAGTTAGAGATATGTTTATAGGTAGTTAGAGTCAGGTCAGACAGGTAGATAGGAAGAGACAGGTTAATGTTAGTAGTCAGGCAGAGTGTCAAAAGTTAGGAAGAGATAGGAAGAGGTAGAGTAGCTAGGTAGAGATAGATTAATGTAAGCCAGGTAAAGATCCGGAGCCGGTCGCGGCTTACCGCCGCGGAAGAAATGTGCCCCACAGGGGCCAGCCAGCGCCGGAGAGAGGTCCCTCAAGGGGATCCTCCCGCACAGTGCGGCCGCCCATTACCTGCCGGGTTGAATCCCCTGGGCAGACTGTGCGGACCCCACCCGTTTATCTCTTAAACGTTTCTCGCCCTCTTCAACTCTGTCCTCTCAGTTCTGTCTATTTTTCCTTAAGATAGTTGTCGACTATCGGTCTCGTGCCGGTATTTAGCCTTAGATGGAGTTTACCACCCACTTTGGGCTGCATTCTCAAACAACCCGACTCCGAGAAGACCCCGGCATGACGGGGGCCGTTACCGGCCCTACACCGTCCACGGGTCAGGAGGACTAAGACAGAGTGTTGGTAGCCAGGTCTCCTAGTAGCTAGGAGACAGGTTAATGTTAGTAGCTATGCTGCTTTAGGCTAGGCTGTTGGAGGACATTATTAGGGTCTGTGACTACTTTCTCTCCTACTTCTCCCCAACTGCATGATGTGCTGTCAATTCAAGCACTAACCTGTTTTCTATTATAGTAGGTGCTCCGGATTAGCCCTGCTTGACGACCCTGACTAAGATGGCATTGCAGTGACGGAAAATTCTCCACGTCCTGCAACAAACTTCTGCATCAGTTCTATTGCTCTTTCTGTGTCTCTGTTATGTATTCTCCAAGCCACAGACGGTCGCGGCAGATAACCGCTTGTGCTGAGCCTGGTTCTGCCGGAGGTTTCTTCCTGTTAAAAGGGAGTTTTTCCTTCCCACTGTCGCTGCATGCTTGCTCAGTATGAGGGATTGCTGAGAATTCCACGACGCAATCTTCTGTGGTTCTGTAATTTCTACACTAAACATTGTATTGTAATAACTCTTTTTGTAAAGTGCCTTGAGATGACATCTGTTGTGAAATGGCGCTATATAAATAAACTGAATTGAAATGTGCATGGACCCTGGAAATAAAAGCATACATCTGCACCTCCGGGCAAGCAATAGAGAGAAATGGATGGACTCTAGTTATGATTTTAAGATGATACAAGTCCTGTTTTTGTTAGAATATTAATTTGTGGAATCAAATCCATCTTAGATTCCCAAATTTCTCACATTGAGAAAGTTTGAGTGGGATTCCAGTAGTAATATTACTGCCAGACAGAGCACGGTCTCTTGCTTTGGGTTGTAATTTATTCTGTTTTCTCTTCCTCGGAGCAGCAGTAGAGGTGCTACTGATCTGAAGAGTGGGCCTTTCTTCATCAAACTGCAAATGTCCTTGCTTTGGCTGGGGAATAGTGTTTTGCTGTGGGTTATTTCTGAGAACCGTTGCACTGAGGGTCGATTGAAACAGCTCTGTCAGGTTCTTTCTCACTGTCAATCATCGGTAACATTGTTTCACTTCATTATCCAGAGTTTGCGTTCACATTCACTTCAAGATGATGAATCTTCATTTCCATAGCATCCATTCTCTGGAGCAGCTTTCCAAAGCCATTAGCTGAGCAAGATAGCATTCTGGTAACCTACAGTTCTTCAAAAACTAATTGAAAAAGAAGTCTGGTATGATACACTTAAAAAAAGCAGTTAAGAGATGAGAAAGTAAAATAAGAAAATAAAATACGTTACAAAATAACTCTTTTGCTGAAAAATGTAATGTCTGCTGGCTTTTGCTTTTACTGTAGTCCTCTGGTGAAACTTCAGAATTGTTGGCTAAAACTTGCAAAGAATGATTCAGTCTTCAGTAAAAAATTTTTTTTTTACCATCTTCAAAATGAAACGTCTGAAATCCATGCTACCTTAATCTAAAAAGCTATATTCTCAATATTTATCCATAAACATTTTAGGATGTGTATTAACCAGTATTGCGCAAAAATCAACCAATGCTTAGGTTTTCAGTGCTTTTTCAAGCTAAGCTTTGTTAGGCTGCTGAATAATTAAAATATTGCATCTCAACTTCTGTTGATAAAGTATTAATAATGCAACAAAAAGAACACCCAGGTATATTTATTATGTCTCTTTTTTCCTGATGCAGATTTTGACTGTACAACAGATCTAAAAGTGAAGAAAAACACAGTTTATGAAGTGCATCCCGGACAACAACTTAGGATTGACTGCCCTGTCAAGTTCTGCAACAATTTACCTCCAGCAGTCAGTTGGTATAAAACTGATGAGGAAAACGTCCGTATCAGTGTGAACGGGAACAATCACATGAAAGCAGGGTGGGAGATGGAGAAGCCGCTGGAAGGGACTTCCTACCTTATTTTCCAGAAGATTCTCAGGAAACACTCCGGACGATACCGTTGTGAAAGTGGAGGCAGTGTGAGCCATATAATCTATGTAATTGTTCTCGGTAAGAAGTTTGTGCATACATCAAAACCATAAGTATACATATAAGCCAAAAATGTATTTGCACTGCTTTTTTGCCAAATCTTTAGCTTATAGTATTTTTAGTTTTTAAGTCTTACTAAGTTAGGTGCTACATCTCATGAAATCTAATATGAAGCACCGTATTTAATCATAAAATAAATTATATCATAATTTTCAGTTTTGAGCATACAGCATTCAGAATTTAAAAAAAAAAATTAATTCCAGCCAGCTTTTTATTTGTACTATGTTCTGTGAAGGTATAAACTTGTAGGCAAAAATTTGCAAAGAAGGATTTATGGTATTTATGAACATTTCATTTTCTAGATGATAAAAACATGTTCTGTTTTTATCATCTTGAAAATGAAATGTTCATAATTTTAGCAACCTTAATCACACAAATTTGCAAACTTGAACTTTTTATTTACTATTTTATCCACAACTCAAAAATAACCCAGTGTTCTGGGTTCTTTCTATGTAGGCTATTTCATCCAGTTTGCTCTGGTTGAAAAAATTTACCTTTTTTGGAGATCAAGTTAAGCCCTACTTTTACAATGTAAAACATGTACACCCGAATACTTAATTTCTTATGTTTTATTCTTTCCTTCTACAGACGAAGGCTGCGTAACAGAACTGCGAGTTCGGCGAAACACAGTTCATAAAGCAATTCTTGAACAAGAACTCAGGATTAAATGCCCAGTTGTGTTTTGCAACAGTTTACAACCAACAGTTTCCTGGCATAAAATTGAGGATAAATCTGTCATTGTCAATGGTAACGATCACATCAAAACGGTTTGGGAAGTGGCAAATCCAATGGAAGGTACTTCCTACCTTATTTTCCAAAAGATTCTCAGAAAACACGCTGGTGGATATCGTTGTCAAAGTGGAGGCAGTGTGAGCCACACCATCTATGTCACTGTTATTGGTAAGTCGTTTATGCGTACACCAGTGGTTAGAAGTAGTAAACTGAATGTAGTTTCATCACCAAGACAATGAGGTTGCATGTACTCTGTAATGAGCATTTCTAAACTTTTTTGCCAAATTATCTTTTGCTGTGAATAATTATAGTGTTAAAGCTTTGCTCAACCGGAAGCAACAACTTATTAAAGTAAAGATGCCCTAATTGAATGTTTTTTAATTGATTCATTAAAGTGTGGAAACCTATTAAACATTTCAACATGATTCCGTTCTCAGGCTGCTCTCACACAGGAAGCGATGGATGCTGTGAAACGTTTTGGTGAATGTGTTGCTTGACGTCACAGCAGATTTTATTTTAATGTGGTGCACTGTGACGTACATGGTGTAGAGATAGTTGTGTGCTTGAAAAGGTTTTGTGCTTTGAGGTTGCTGATTTATCAGACTCTTGCACTATGTCTCAGCAGGAGAATGGTTTTGAAACAATTTCCCCCAAAAAATGATTAGCATATAAATGTTTATTGATGCTCCAACTTTAAATATAACAATTTCACATACTTTTCAGGCAGCACCGAGCCAACAACCACAGTGAGACTTCAACTGTGGGGAAATTCAACCTCAGGTTAGAAGTTAACTTCCTCTTGTTTTGCACTCCTTATCTTGTTTATATTCTCCATAGTTCTGATAAATGAAGGCAACTGGACTTCTTGTCTTGAAAAGTGCCTTTCCACCACATATTTTAAATACAAGGACAACTTCTACAGGCAAAAATATGGATGTGCTATGGGATCCCCTGTTTCTCTGACTGCGGTTAATCTCCACATGGAAGAAATATGAAGAAGAGCATTGAACTCGTTTGAGGGTCGCCACATAGTCACTGGTTTAGCTATGTGGACAACACCTGGGTCAAAATCCAATTCAAAGAAGAGGAAGCTTTTACGGAACACATCAACTTGGTTGACCTTAACATCAGGTTCACTAGGGAAGATGCCAAGGAAGACAAACTACCCTTTCTGGACTGTCTGGTACATATGGATAGAAGATGGCAGCCGCACTACAGAAGTCTCTAGGAAACCCATACATACAGACCAATACCTACTTTTTGACTCACACCACCCACTGGAAGTTAAGCTATAGTTTCATCAGAAAACTACAGCATTGAGCCGAAAAATTTCCCTCAAAGAGAGAAGGGAAGGTCAAGACACGCAAACATACAAAGAGGTTAATCTAAGCCTGTGGAGACCCTAATTGGGCATATGTCAGGGTATCGAGGAAGTCCAAGAAACAGTCAATTCAGGCAAGTGCAGCAGAAGAGAAAGGGAGATGGAAAAACATAGTCGTCCCATATGTGGTGGGAATTTCTGAGAAAATACATAGGATATTTTCTAAACACAACATTCCAGTGCATTTTAAAGCTGGTAACACTCTCAGACAAAGACTCGTTCATCCCAAGGACTGAACACCCAAACACAAACTCGGTGGAGTGGCATATGCAGTCCAGTGCAGTGAAGAATGTTCAGAACTGTACAATGGAGAAACTAAACAGCACCTACACAAAAGGATGGCTCAAAACAGAGGAGCAAACTCATCAGGCCAAGACTCAGCAGCCCATCTACTTCTGAAGGACAAATATCAATCCTTCGAAGACAATGATGTACATATTTTAGATAGAGAAGACAAATGACTTGAGAGAGAAGTTAAAGAAGCCATTTATGTCAAACATATGAAACCAACCTCAAACAGAGGGGGTGGCAGATTTCCCCTCTCCAACACATGCAAAGCAGCTTTGAGTTGTTTACCTAAGAGGTTTCACAGAAACTCACACCTTAAGGCAGGTGACCAAAACAGCAATTAGGTACTTCAGAAACAGAATCACCTTTATTGCCAGACGTTGAACAGTTAACAGCAACATCTTACAATCCAGGTCTTCAGAATTGAAGAGGCCTCTCGGATGATAGATGAAACGTTTTCAAGACAAGAAATAAAGTCCAGTTGCCTTCTTTTAACTCTCAAGACTACCATGTCCTGGATAAATGAAAATCTACATCACTATATTCTCCATAAAAATGATAACTGATAACCAATAACTAAGAAAACAGAAATGCTTCTCTAATGATGAGTTAAATGTCCTCTTTTATCATACAGAGAGCACAACAGATCAGGACATGTTTTGGCATTATTTATACCGCATTGTTGGAATCGGGGCTTGTTTTATCATACTGATTTCCATGTGCATTGTATCACGGCTAGTGCTTAAAGGTGAGAATTTGATATTCATTTACTGACATATAAAATGTAAAACACATTTAATGAATGCAGAATAGTTCACAGAAATATAATAAATGCAACTTTAAATCTGTTTGCAGGAAGATGCAGCAAGACAGCTGATCCGTGTCCCCAGTCATCTGAGCACATCTCTGAAAATCCTTAGATCTTAATGTTGATCTGCTAAAATCAATTTATAATGCATGCACAATTGCAGAATATACAGTATTTTTACTCCTTATGAACTGCTAAGCTTGGCTATTTTGGCCTATATTATCACATGAATGTAAATTTGTTTTTGAGTGCTTTTTGCATGAAGGTAAAAATGTGCCCACTGATCAGCATCCCAAAGGCTCAAATAACATCTGAAGTACAACCCCGAATCCGAGGGGACTTGAAACGGAGGCTTCATGGATGGAAGACTGAGGGAGAGAGATGGAGGAAGTTCAAACCATCTTTTCCAAAAGCAGAGGGGCAAAAAGCAAATTAGGTGGATTAGTAGTGCTTTTGCCAACAACCGATGTCAAACAGGACATGCTACTGTTGAATAGAATTTCTGTTGTCCTGATATTGAGCTGTTATCATGTCATGGTGGTCATGAGACTGTCATACAGCAACAGTCTTCATTCAGAGGCCTCTTCAGATTTGTTGTAAGACTGACAGCTACTGGAGATCCTTCCTACCCACAGAGTTACTATCCTCAACAGCTTTTTACACAAATTTAATTTGAATCGACTTGATGAATAGCACAGAAGTGACATTGCTTTTTGTTATTAATGGTGGAGGTAGATTCTATTTACCTTGGAAGTCGTAACTCAGAGCTGGGTTTGGCATCACTCCCGGGTAAACAGCGTTCCACTAACGTTGTTGGATAATTCGGAATATATATCCAATATGGCGATACCCAAATAGCCGTAGTTGTAGTACCTCTTACAAAGATTGTTTTAAGCTGTGCTTTGCATATACAAACACCCCTTTTCTTTTGTTAAGATTAGAGTTGCAGACTCTACATTTAAGATGGATTTTAGATGCATTCTTACTAGTGTGTCTTGTAAAATTGACATTTTTCCACCACAGCGACTGCTGTTGAAGTGAATAGCGGCCATATTGAAACTCAAAGTCCGAGCAAAACAAATTATCAGACTTTCCAAGTGGGAAGTCCGACCTCAGAGGACGTTCCAGTTGATTTTTCGCACTAGGAAGTTGGAATTTCCGAGTTGCGAGTACAAATAGAACGCACCATAAGTTACTGTAATTCCAATTGTAATTAAAGTTGTTTGACCTAAAGACTGCCTGAAAATTTTAAAGCAGTTGTTATTTACCTGCAGGAAGCCGGTTTATTAAACTGGTTTAACTGTTTATTCTGGAGTCTTATGTTTAAGAAAGCAAAATATAAGAATGAGTGAGTTTTTCCCCTGAACTGATGACATACTGTTGACATACTGCCTCCTGATTGGACCAAGTTTAGAAGTTTTTAGTGAGGATGTAACATAGGTCTGCCAGTTAACTTTGTAAAATCACAAGAAAAAGATAGGATTGTAGCCAAAATGATGTCAGACTTAAAAACCTTGTTCTGTTGGATTTAGACAGAAAGTTTTCAAATACGAACACAGTATTTGATAATTTTTTGTCCCCCAGATTGAATCCAGGAACCAACACCTTTAGTTCAGACTGAAACCCCCCCACGCACACACACAGCACCCCAAGAGTGAGAATCAAAGCCACAAAGAATTAATTCATTTGGTTGGGGCCTTAACCACAGAGACAAGATAAGATTTCGTATCTCCTTCATTAAGCAGCTTCACGGGAAATCTTCTTGCAGCTGTGATCAAACCACAAAATGCAGTCGATCATTGGTTAATAAGGCAAAGTCGGTGATCAAAAACTTTTCAAGACAAATGAGGAGAATGATGGGAAGACTTGGACGTGTTGAGTGAAATGGAGATTGTGGGTTGTGTTAACTTTTGGAGTGCTGCGTTACTAATGCAGCCAGACACAACTGCAGTCACACGCGTTCTTTTCCCAAGACATTCCACTCTGCATGCAGTCACCAAACCCCCTGTTACATAGCCATCAGACACAGCTGTGAAAACATAAAAAACAATATATTTACTTACTAACAATCTAAAAACTTTGTAATCAGAAGTCTTTCTTCTTGTATCGCATACATTAGGTCTATTAGCATTTACAGGAGGACGGTTAGTTAACACATCTATGAACGACCCCATAATCTTAAACAGGAAGTAGATTTACCACACCTGTTGTGGTGTTAAACTCAGAACGTACAGAAGCTATAGAGTGGTGGCCGCTTCATCAGTCGACCAACATGATGTCTCACAGCTCTAAAATCCTTTTTTCTGTCCTGATCTCAGCCGTGCTCATCGTTCCTCTGGATGCAGAATGTAAGTTACCAGAACTACTAAAAATCGCTGTATTAGATTGTATAAGTAGGTCTGTCATGAATATTCGGTCTAAAGCCAGTTTAAAAACCAACTAAATAAAGGTAGGAAGTAGATAAAATGCTTTTTCTCTAACACAGCTAAAGTTAATATCAAAGAGTTTAAACCATACCAAGGGGTTTCCACATCACAGAGAGCTTTATACAGTTCTGCAGCTGAATAGTTGTTACGAAGACCAAAAAAATGCAGCCTAAAGACTAATCAAAAGATAAAAGTGCAGGACCACATATCTTTGAGCCTACATTGCAAAACATAACTAATGTTTTTTATTTCTTTTATTACATATTTCAAATATTTGCACTAAATGACACCTTATATAAAGCCGATGTCGCTCTGTTTCCTGTCTTGCCATTTTTGGTGTTACGGTACGTTACATTAAGGATGAGGAAATTAAGCAGATTTTGTGGAAAATTAAGTCCTTCCACATATGTAAGGCATGTTCGTCACACTTATTGTGTCTATATTCCGATATGTGTATTAACATAACTTTTATAGATTATAAGTGTTAATGTCTTCCTCTAATTACATTTTTTATATGAAAGAAGAAAGTGAGCATATGGGACTGAAATTTTAATTAATTTATCATCAACTATCACAGATTTAATCATACATTTTTTTTTACCCTAAGCTTAATATTCACTTTTAAGTTTCCATCATCCCGAAGTAAGCGGAGGATTTGAATAGCACAGCCTGAGGTTGAGCAATGTTTCTATTATTGGTTAATTGGTTAAAGAAACTCTTCTTCAGGAATCAAGTTAGCTCCTACTTTTAAAATGCTAATAATGTAGTGAAAGAAGAACTTAGGTATTTAATCTCTTATGTCTGGTTCTTTCCTTCTGCAGATGACGACTGCTCAACAGAAATACAAGTTAGCAGGAACACAATTTATGAAGCGACTCCTGGACAACAACTCAGGATTGAATGCCCAGTCCAATTCTGCAACAATTCACCACCACCAGTCTTTTGGTCTAAAATTGAGGAAAACAACGTTCATCTCATTGACAATAATACCAATCGTATCAAGATAGGATGGGAAAAATCAAATCTGTTCAAAGGGACATTTTACTTGATCTTTCAAAACATCGTCAACATTGACTCAGGTGGATATCGATGTGAAACTGAAGGTAATGTGGGTCATACCATCACCATCACTGTTATTGGTGAGTAATTTCAAGAACAGTAATATTAACCACCCTCCCATTTGTGTGCATGCCTGCATACATACCTAGTTATAAGATTATAACTCTGCTTTGTTTTACATGGGATAATGTAGGTACAAAAAAAAAAATCACAACTAAAACAAGTGACACAAGAAAAAGTTTAAATTCATATCCTTATTTAGTTCGCATAGCTATTCCATGATTTTCTACTTTAAACTTTGTTTTTTACATGTAACCAAACCAGTTCATTGCAACATTCATTGTGCTCATGTATTACCATAGATTAGGGAGATAAATACTTATTTAAATGTTCAGATCTTGATTGAAAATACTTGATCTTTCAAATGATCGTCAGCAGTAACTCAGGTAGACTTGGACGCCGTAAAGGGGTGGAAGGTTAGAACGATTCTATGGGCCCAGCAGACCCCATATTTCTTTTCTTTTTTTTAATACATACTTTAAATGAGCTAGGGCCCCTCATATACTGAAAGTGTATTTTTTCTGTTTTGACAATAGATTTAATATTTTACAAACAAATAATGTATTTACTATTTCAGTCACACCCCTCCCCTCACAATGGTTCATTCCAACTGCGCTGTCCGAGCTACACTCGCTACTGTAGCGTCTCTTGCTTATTGCACTTGCTATGATACAGCGCAAAAAGTTACACACGCATGCATGTCACATCATAAGTCATGGCATCAAAGAAGGAAAGAGAAGACAGAACTCCGAAGTCTACAGTTTGTCACACAGTTTTTCAACAATAAAGGTAGCTGGCACTATACTTCAAAACTTTCAGACTAATTTTTGTTACTACATGACATGCTTTTATCTAGCTATGTTTGTAAAATAATTGCTAAATTATGATTTACATCCAACAATAATAACACCCCTGCTGTCTCCGGGTTATCATGTCTCATAGACACAGAATCACCTGCCGTTGCACATCCGCGTCTTCCTTCCCCCACAGCCCAAATCCCTGTCTCAGCCGCACAAGGTGAGCCTGAGTGCGAAAACTCTACATTGAGCCTCTAAACACGTCTTACCTACACGTGTTCTCCACAGGATGATAACTTCATAAACAAAAAGTAATAGACATGCCTCAGAAATGACATAATCAGTTTGCCGTGTGTTCTGTGAAGTGACAGTGCTGCTACAATATTGTCAAACTTGACGTTCTTAATCTGAATGCCCATATTTTATATCAAGAAAACTTAATAGGGCAATGAAATAATATGTCTTGTGTGTGTTTGTGTGTGTGTATGTATGTGTGTGTACGTAGACTTATACAGATGCAGAGTCATCTTTATTGTCTGCCGCCCGTACTAATGACCGGCTGGGCCTTTATAAAGTGATGTTGAACATAACTTTGTTAGACCTGGATAACAAACATTTGACGTCTGGTTCAGTACTTGTTTAGTCCTGGACTGGTTGAGGCCTGGCATTATTGTGCATTCACACCGCACAGTTGGTCTGCGTCAGGCAACGCATTCAACGGATGAAGTTTGACGTATGTACTTTTTGGCTTCCATAGCCTGCTTCTTAGGAAAAAAACAACGCATGGGCGGGGCTTCCTCTGTTGCCGCACGTTCTGAACTATGGTGGATCGTAACGAGAGAGTGACATGGCTTTATTAGCTAGATAAAGCTAGACAACATTGACATCGCGTGCATCAGCGCCCATTATTCAGATGCTTTCTGAGTTTGGGGAGTTTAACCATTTGCTCCAGGAGCTGCGTATGGATGAGGTTCGCTTTCAGTGCTACTTCTGCCTGTTCTGCGCCTAATTTTACGACCGCCTGGCCCGCATCGGAGCTTAAATCTCCTACTAGGACACCAACTACAGGTGCTCTATTCCTCTTTAGGAGCGCCTGTCCATCTGACTTCAGTAAGTGTAATTTCTGATTTTTTAAATCTGCGTTTGTTGAAAATGTTTTCACTGGACCCGCGCTTCATTCAAGATACGTGTATAATGACATAACTACAGTGAGACGCTCTGATTGGTTGCCACACTGCGTTAACTGCATTGGGTCCGTCAAAAGTTAAAGTAGCTGAACTTCTGCGTTGCTTGCATTGCTTGCGTTGCGACGTTGCTTTATGTGAAGCAAGTGAAGTTGAAGGAGCCAACGTAGACAACGCACTGCAGAGACTTTGACGGACCTCTGACGTCTACCATAGACTTTACATGTAATCTTGCCGCAACTTACGCTGACGCATGGGGTTGATCTGAATGCACCATTGCTCCTGGTGAGTCTTGATTTTGAGCCCTTTTGGCCGAGCTAGTTTTAGTCCTGGACTGGTTAAGTAATGGGTTAGTTCCAGCTGATGTTTCCTGATTGAGAAGTTTGACCCAACTGAAGCTTGTTCTCGTAAAGTATATGTCAGTATGTGTAAATTATGTTGTGTTGTGCTTGCAATTGCAATAATAAATGTTCTCCCTTTTCTGTAAACAAGTTCATATTTCCGTAGTTTTTGTAGGCTTTGTACTCATCTTTAGACATTTTAACTATGCTATGTGATATATCCATAGGGCCCAGAATTTCTAGTAGCACCCCTGTAGGTAGATATCAATGTAAAAGTGGAGCCAGCGTGAGTCATATCAACATCACTATTATAAGTGAGTAGCTTGTCAGGGATTAGGGATTAGAAGCAGTAAACTGAAGGTAAATGGTAAATGGCTTGCATTTGTATAGCGCTTTACTCAGTCCCTACGGACCCCAAAGCGCTTTACACTACATTCAGTCACCCACCCATTCATGCACACAATCACGCACTGATGATGGCAAGCTACGCTGTAGCCACAGCTGCCCTGGGGCGCACTGACAGTAAAGGTAGTTTAATTACAAAGATAATGAGTATGCATATACTCTGTAATATGCTTTTTTTGGACATTTTTATCAAATCGTTTGCTGTGAATATTTATAATTTTAATCAAATGGGAGCAACAACTTATTGAATCCTATAGGAGGCACAGGTTCCCTCATTGATTATTTTTTGTCTAAGGGCATTTCTTAAAAAAGGTAGTTCCAAAGCTGTCTAATAATTTAAAAATAAGTCAATTCTCAAGCTGCTCTCACTTAGGAAGCAGTGGATGCTGACAACCCTTTAGAAACCGTTTATGGTGGATGTTTTGTTCAACGGCACAACAGTGTTTTCTGTGACGTGGATGGTTCAGGGATAGATGTCTGCCTGAAAAGGTTTAGTGCTTATAGGCTCTTTATTGTGTTAAAATGCATCACAATGGAAATTTGTTTTCTAAGCTGCAACTTTAATCATAACATTTTAACATTATTCTCAGGCATCACTGAGGCCACAACCACAGCAAGTTTTCAGATGGGAACCTCAGGTTAGAAACTTTAACTTCTGTCTGCTATTTTGACCCCTTATCTGGATTATAGTTTCTATAAAAACATCCAAAGCAAAAGGGCTAGGGAAAAAAAAGTTTCTCTGATTCTGATTTAAACGTTATCTCTTGCCTTGCAGCTCCGAACATGTTTTGCCATTATATGTACCGTGTTGTTGGAATCGGGGTTTGTCTTCTTATTGTAATCTCCATATGTGTTACATCACTGAGGGCGCTTAAAGGTGAGACTTGAATGTTTATTTACATAAAATGTAAAACACATTTCCCTAATGCAAAATATGTAACAGAATTTTGCTCATTTCAATTTTATATCCATTTTGCAGGAAGATGCAGGAAGACAGTTGGTCCAAGTCCCCCTGTGTCTTCTGATCAAATTTATGAAAATGTTTGATATGATGCCAATCTAATAAGATCAATTTATAATACCCTAGCTTTTGGAGAGTATAGAGGATTTTTATTTCTGAACTGCTGAGTTTTGCTTTTTCGACACCTATTATCCTGTAGATATATAAACTTGTTTTTGTGGGTCTTCTGTGTAAAGACAAAATGTGGCCATTGCAGGGAAAAGAGTCAAATTAAATACTTTCTTGTAATTTAAACCAGTTCAACATGCAAAAAAAAACATTCTTGGTCAATTAAGGGTGTTCTAATGAATCAAACCTAGAGATATTTTTGATTGCTTTAGGTGTCACACCGCTCACTAAATTAAAAATACTTATTTTTTAATTCTTCAGATTAAAAATAAAAAACAGTGCCTTATACTGTAACCAGGTTTGGACTTATTTCCATATTCAGTCTGTAGCAGAAGATGAATCTCTGATGTGGCGTTAATTTCCTGCTGTCGCAGTAATAAACTGTAAAACAACCTGCAAGCTTGTTGTTCTGACTTTGAGGCCAGAAATCAGTTGCAGTGTCCATCCATTGTGAGATGAAGGAACACAGCTGATCTGAGTCTGCAACCAAATATGTGTCCAAATATCTCTGCTCGGATGCCAGGCCAATAAAATATTGGAGGTTTACAGCTTTGCACTGTAAGCACCGTGAATTACCCTGTTGTTGAAAGTGTGCTATACAAATAAAATTGCCTTGCCTTGACACACAACAGGACGTCATTCTATGTGACTCAGACCAATGTAATTCACTTTAGTTACTTCTACTTAAATCTGTCTCCAGCACATTTTGTTACGCATTTTACACTCTTTTTAAGCTTTTATGTTCTGTTTTAAAGCACACTTCAACTATATTACTTTGCCATGATAAATTCCCATTGAAATTCAGATTCTGATCATATAATGGCTTCTTGGACTGGCTGTCAGTGTCTTCTGCATGTCGGACCGGTTCTGTGAATTCTGATTTACACTTTTGTTAATTTTTATTTTTTTTTGGTTCAGGTATTATATGCTTGTACAATTATTCCCTCTAGTTTTGCTTCATGGGTGCAGAGCAGGACCAAAGAGCAGAGAGAGTAGGACGAAGTTCAAACCATCTCTTCCATTGATTATAATGAACAAAGATCATATCCCCTACTCCAACATCTCACTGCCCGGCTTTCTAACCATAAAATCAAAGATTTATAGAGGAGCGACAAAAGCAAATGAGGTGGAATGAAGTGGATGACTCCATCAGCTGTTGGAAGCCGTGCTTGCCCACAACTGATGGAGTCATCCAGGACATGTTGCTGTGGAATATCATCTTTGCTGCCCAGATGTTGAGCTTGTTGACTATTTAAAGGAAATTCAGCTATTTGGCTATTAATAGTTAAACTAAAATCATATCAAACTTTATTTATAAAGCACTTTTCATACAAAAAAAAATGCAGCTCAAAGTGCTTTACAGATTAAAATGACCCCACATTCCCATCCCTTCCCCACAATTGTAAAATCAAAATGAGAACTATTCCCCCTTCCCAAACCCATTTCCCAAACACACACTGACACACACAGACACACACACCTTCCCAAAATGCTTAACACCATGGGTAGACACTGGGCTGAGCTCAGATGAGTCAGGTATGTAAGGAAAATGAGAGAAGAAACACTGGAAGAAGGATTAATAACTAAAAATGTAAAATAAACAGAGCTTAGATAAGTAAAACAAGTATTTCCCTAATGCAAAATATATAACAGAAACATTCTAATTGCAATTTTATATCCATTTTGCAGGAAGATGCAGGAAGACAGCAGATCCGTGTCTCCCTGTGTCTTCTGATCAAATTTATGAAAATGTTTGATATGATGCGGCAGAGGACTGCTCATACTGAGCCAGGTTCTGTCTGAGGTTTCTTCCTGTTAAAGGGGAGTTTTTCCTCTCTACTGTCACTACATGCTTGCTCAGTATGAGGGATTGCTGATGGTTTGCTGTGGTTGCAGCCCTGCATCAAAGGGGCTACACCCCATGTCAACGACTTCATGTAATCTGCTGGGATTCCTTTCATAGAAAACTTTTAACTGATTTGATTGTCTGTGTAATTGTATGGAAATGAATTTTGTCGTAAAGTGCCCTGAGATTACCTTTGTTGTGGATTGGTGCTATATATATAAAACTGAATTGAACTGAAGTGAATAAATGCTAATCTACCTAGATCAATAAATAATATCCCTACTTTTGTAGAGTACAGAGGAAGTTTTTGTTTTTTTAACTGCTGAGGTTTTGACCCCTATTATCCTGTAAATATATAAATGTGCTTTTTTCTGTTTTCTCTGTGAAGGAAGGCACAATGTGGCCATCTCAGGGAAAAAGTTAAATAAAATATGTCATTGTAAAGATTCAATCAGTTCAACATGCAAATTGATCTCTTGAGGATATTGAAATATATCAAACCTAAAGATATTTGTTCATTGCTTTAGATGTTACAGTGCTCGCCAAATCAAAAAAAAAAATCTGTTTTAATTCTGCAATTACACCATTAAGAAGAACACATTCTGTAATCAGGTTTGGACGGACTTTGTTTTTCAGTCTGTAGCAGAAGATGAATCTCTGATGTGTAATTTTCCTGCTGCAGCAGTAGTAAACTGTACAACAACCTGCAAGCTTGTGGTTCTGAAATCAGTTGAAGTTTCCATCTATAGGGACAGGAGAGCCAGAAACATATCTGATCTGAATCTCCAACTAAATAATCACCAGGCTGATAAAATATTGGAATATTAGTGGGTTACTGCCAACTACTGTAAGCACCTTGAATTACCCTGTGTTTGAAAGTGTGCTATACAAATAAAATAGCCTTGCCTTAATGAAACACAACAGGAACTACTTCTGTGACTTGTGCCGATGCCATTTTTGCTAAGCATTACAAACTCATAGTGAGATACAGATCATTTTTTTAGAGATACATCTAGTTAAATCTGAGTCCAGCACAATATTTTATGCATTTACACAATTCTTGAGATTTTTTTGTGCTGTGTTTCAACGCACACCTAAACTATATCACTTTGCTGAGATAGATTTCCTTAAAAACTCAGATTTTTATCATGCAACAGCTTTTCAGATTCACTGTCAAGGTCTTCCACGTGTGCAACTAGCTCTGAATTTTGATTTGTTCTTTTCGTAGATGATTGTTCATTTGTTTTGGTTCAGACATTAGATGTTTGGACAGTTATTCCCTCTATGTTTTGGATACTGATTCACTTTAAGGTTTTGTGCTCTTACTGTTACTTTAAGTTGGTATTAACCATGGCAACAAGGTAGTTTCTTCATACAACAGGAAGAAGCTTATTAGCATCTCAAAGAGATCAAAAGTAGACTTCATGGATCCTGAACAGAAACGAAAAGCAGAGAGAGTAGGAGGAAGTTCAAACCATCTCTTTTTTTATGAGCATAATTAAAGATTTCCTACTCCAACATCTCTCTGTCCAGCTTTCTATCCACATGATCAGACAGAGATGTTGCTATGGAATATAATTTCTGCAGCCTGGATATTGAGGTGTTAGCATATAATAAGGCTGTAATAAGGCAACCATAGCTGGATCTACTAGGGTGGCAGAGGGTAGCAATTAGTAATTAGCACCCTAAAACAAAGCCTTGCCACCCCTACTGCCAACCCAACCGGCAGCAATGAATTGAAGAAATAGTTATGTAAAATGTGACATTAAATGCAAGAAGATCTTTCTGATAACACTGAATGCAGCACAACGTAATCTGATACCAACTCAGACCCTTCTGAGTGGCGGGATGCTAGAGGGCAGCAGAAAGCACAGATGACAGCAGTACGCCAGGAAAGAGGTAAAAACTGAATAGCTATGCCACATTAAGAAATAGAATATTATTTAAAGTTCAGTCCTATTAGTTGTCAAACTGTTTATGAGATGATAAAAAAATTACAAACATTATTTTGCAATGTGTGAAGCAGAGGTGGGACCAAATAATTGCTTTGCAAGTTTCAAGTCATTATCCACAAGTCTCGAGTCAAGTCTCAAGTAAATACAGGCAAGTTTGAGTCAATCCCAATCTGATTGGCTGTTCTGCAGCTGTCGCACACACAGAGAGTCTCTGCCAGAGAAGTTAAAATTCAGATGTTTGTCCAGATAACATTGTAAAATGACTTTAAATTCTACAGAAGACAAAATGTAGAATCTGTACTTTTTTCCCCTCACCAAAGAATACGGTAGGAGAAAAAGAGAATAACCTGATGAGTAAGGTGGAAGGGGGAGATGAGGTGGAGAAAGAGAGAGACAGAAGGGACACAAGGAAGTGATAGAACTGCACAGCGGTGAGGAGATGGAGGAGGGAGACTTGCCAAGGTGAAGAGGAAGATAGAGAAATGCAGCGCAACATGCAGCCAGTTAAAGGAGAGATCCTGACCCATCACCAAGAACATCCAGTTGAGTTGGTCCACATGGTATGGTAATATTACTACATACTGAGATAGATCTTAATCAGAGCAATTTAGGAAATATTGGTTATTTTGATAATTTTTTTTATACAATGTCCCCACTGTGAGACAGTAAGGGATATTTTTGCTCTGTTCCAGACTATACATTCTAGGAGATATGGCTTAATTCTCTACAAAATAAATATCTAGATATATTCATCCTATTTATCATGTTAGCTTTAGATTAGAAAATATGGATTTTTGAGTAAGATGAAGTGGAAAGGAATTTTAAGGATTTTGGGAATTTATAAGTACTTTATACTTAACTTCTGTATGTCTGGATAAGAAAGTAAAGTTGTAATACAGAAGTGTTTTCTTCCAAAGAGGAACACAAAGAGAAACAAGCTCTATGGTTAATTTTCACATCAAGGTGGATGAAAATAGAAATGGTTCTAAATGACAGCGAGTTTGAAACAAAATCTTCAGGCGTTTTAAGGATGAAAGGGCATTTTACTTTTTTTTTGTATTTGTAATTCCTTTAAGTTTCAGCTTTGCAACCATACTCCCCCCGGAACCCAAAGACTTTGGTTTCCCGGACCCTGCCTGGCAAGCCAGGAAAGCAAATTATTACAATTAAAGGCTGTTGTCGAGTTTTTCCCTTTAACTGATTTCTTTTTGACATCTGCTTCCTGATTGGATTGAGTTTAAAGTTGTTTAATGAATGTGTTTTAAAGGCTTGGTGATGATCGAATCACTTGTCTGCCTGTCGAGTTTCAGATCAAAATCACAAGAAAAAGATGGTGTAATGACAAAAAGTCAGACACAAAACCTTGTTTTTACATATGAAAAAATCATTTGATAATTTTTTTTCCCAGCTTCAATCCAGGAAGTAACACCTTTCAGTTCAGACTGAAACCATCTGCAGACTTATGAAACATCCAAACCAGATCCCCTACCAGGGTGTCAAAGTGTCAAATCAAAGCCATAGAGAATTTGTATGTTAAAGTAAACACAATGGTGAAGAGTAAGAATAAATGAGACTGTAGCATAAAAGTGGGAAATTATAGATTTCAGCTGTTGCTTAAAGCCCCGTTTGTATTTACAAATATATCAAAGTGAGTAACACTTTGGTTGGGGCCTTAACCACAGAGACGGGATAAGATTTTTTTTATCTCCTTCATTAAGCAGCCTCTCAGGAAACCTTCCTGCAGCTGTGATTGCACCACAAAATGCAGTCGATCGTCAGCTAATGAGGCAAAGCCGGCGATCAAAACAAACTTTAAAAGAGAAACGAGGAGACTGATGGGAAGTGTTGGACGTGTTGAGTGAAACGCGAAGGGAGGGCGGACCGTGGGATGTGTTACCTCTGTGGTTTTGAAAGTGCAAACAGTTGACGTGTGGAACTCTTGCAGCCTGACATGACTGCAGTCAACACGCTCACTTTTCACAAGACATCCCACCATGCATGCAGGCACCCACCATGCACACTGTTCCACAGGCATCCTCAGACTGCTGTTAAAACATGTTACAAACATGATGGGTTAATATAAATCTTTATCATTACATGTAGGAAGTCAAGCGATAGCATAAAGACTGCAGAGAAAGGTAACAAATCTGAAGGTTAATGAAGAACCTGATGAGATCCTGTTTACTTGCAAAGCAAGTAGGACTGCCCCCTAGTGGTACATCAGTACAAACCCTCAGAACATTAAAGGATAAAAAAAGAATTCTCCTTTATGTTTTGCTTTAAACAAAAATTTACAGAAATTTTTTTGAAATTTAGTTTCCCTGGGAATCACTGAGCCAATATTTTGTTTCTTTGAGTGCAATCTGTGTTGGATGGAGTCTATTCACCTTTGATACTTGTGATCAGGTAGACCAAGATGATTGAACTATTTTCCACAATTCTTTTTAATTTCTTGGTTTTGCCACAGAAACAGCACTATAGATGAGACCATGGAAGTTTTCTATTAAATTAAAGTTATAGGATTCTCTATAATCATGATCCTTTCAGTTTGGAAACAGCACGCTAATTGGTTGCTGGTGTTTTGGGGGATTTTCCTCTTCAGGACAAAGCAACATGACATTTTCAGGTGCTTTGATGCTTTCCAATTAGTATGTAGGGGTGTATTCTGTACATATGTGAAGCAATCAAATCCAGCTGTTTTCTACTGTACCTGAATTTCTGCCATCATTTAACTATTTGGGAACATTAATGGTTTCTCATGCAGCCAAACGAAAGATGAACTGAACCAGAACTTTGTCAGTGAACGCACGTTTCAACAGCAATAAGGTCCATAACGCTATGCTCTGAACTGAATGAATCACCTGAAACAAAGTTACAGTGAATGTAAACATCCCTAATACTGGAAAAAAAACAGCTGACGTCCACCTGGCTAACAGTTGCATCCAATCAGAAAAAATAAAATGAAAGAGAGGAATCCCTATTGATGAAAATGGTTTGTCTCAACAGCTGTCCATGCTGCAATGAAGTACTTGAAGAACTGGTAGACTAGGCTGTTGAAATGTCAAAGCAACTCCATAATGAGTTAAGGATGTTCTATTCTCAAATATGGGCTGCATATTAAACCTTTTTAAACATGCACACTGACCGTTCCAAGTGGTTCTATTGTTTTCTATTACTTTTAACTTTAAGTCAAAGGGCATAAAATCTAATTCAAGTTTTTGAAAGAAAGGAATTCAGGAAAAAGATTCTTTAATGTTGTTCAAAGTTAGGAAAGAAAAGAAAAAGTCACTTGTACATTTGCGTTTACTTTTTTTTTTCAATTAAAATGTAAAGAAAACATATCGTATACTGTTACACCCCTACATGTATGTTATATTTTGGCCTGATATGGAATGTGAGAAACATCCCCATACCATGACACCTTAACCGTGCTTCAAAGTGTAATCAATTCAGGTTTGTATGCCTCCGCCTAGACCTTAAAAAAATAATCTTGCTCCCATGAGTCCATTTCCCGCTTTGTTTCTTTAGGTCGTTGCATACTTTCTTTGGCAAATTGTCACATCTTTAGGAGATTCTTGCTAATAGTTTCGCTTCACTGTTACAGTTTTCACAGCTACTTGTAAACCATTATTCAGTTTGGACCTGACTGTCATTTTTTTGGCCCATTCAAATGCTCATTTTCAATTTTTGTCGACTTATTTCCCTGTTTTCATTCATCAGATTCTTCACTTCTTTACATGTTCCTATGACAAGGAAGTAAGGAATGTGAGTGAAACTGACATAGGCTAAGCCAAAGTTTTGCTTTAACTTTGATGCATTTTCCTGAAAAAGCATTTTCTCTAGATAAGCTTCTTTATTAAACGGGACATCTGCTTTAGCGCTTACCAAATATAAAAAAAAAAAATCTGAAAAATGTTAGGTTATCAACAAAGGACCAATTACACCCGTCTCCAATCTTTGTGAAGCTTGTGGAAGAAAAATTTGTTTAAAATATTTACAGAAACAAAATGGAGAAATGGAAAAGATGAAAAATGGTTGTGTCCTGCTTCTGAAAGCATAAATTGCAGAAAATATTTGGTTAAGTTGTAGATTTCTTTTTACTTGTTTCTGTTATTGTTTACATACAACATAACCAAAAACCTACACAAAGAAAATCTTATATAAAAAGTAAAAAACTATTTGCTAAAACTATTAAGACCAGAATCAGATTTTCAGCTTTAAGGCTCAGATCAAAGACCAACTAGCTGAACACTGAAATATATGCTATGTTGATCTGGGAACGCACATTATGCCAGCGCTGCCAGAATGTACAAACTCTTCGGTGAAGTTGGTATTGTATTGGAAGCCATTTTGAAGGGCACTGTATCCACAGTAGAGGCATGTTGGCTGCTACGAAGAGTTAGAGGGTTGCAGGTAATTTTCTCTTCTTTTTTTACCTTCCCATCTTTGGTAAATTCACATCCAGTGTTTGAGAAGACAAATATCAGCCACAAAATATTTTATACTAAGTTAGGAAGGTTCGTCAAACTGGCATAGGAGCAAATTTCCGCTGGAGCTACTCCAGCAGATACCAGGAAAGCAGTTTTATTTTATTCCTCAGAGACATTGGCAGCCTTTTGGAAATCTCAGCCAAGATGCATCTCCAATAGGAGATCTCCAAGTCCAGTCCTCAAGAGCTACCACCCAGCAAGATGTAGCCAACAAACCAGAATCAAAGAGCTGAATACCCTTACCAGAAGTCATTCAGCTCCACAGAGGCCTGGCAATGAAAAGTTCATCTGATATAGGTGTTGGGGAAGGGATGCATCTAAAAGTTGCAGTATGGTAGTTTTGGAGGACTTTGCTTGGGTACCTCTGCTCTAAGGAAGACATATATAGGCTACTGTCAGCAGCTAGTGCTAACTATCCTAATGCAATCAAGTGCCAGAAGAACAAAATTGAATTTCTTCAAAATGTTAAAACTTATTTTTCAGTTTTTGTTTGTTTTTTTAAATAGGACAACTCTACAGTGACTGTAGTCTCTCACACAGTATGACATCACCTCTGCTCTCAACCGAAGACTTCTCAGAGCAGGAAGAGCAGAAAAAAAACTGGCTTGAATCATAATTCTTATGAGAAATCAGCCAAAAATGATCAAATCATAATACAGATACTTAAACACATATCTGAGCTGTAAACTCAATCGGTGCACAAAATCAGTTAGGCTATTTTCACTTCTTTACCACCATGGATGAAACCAAACGGCTGTAAAAAGAGATGAGGGAGAAAAAATTAAGGTCTTGATAGAATCAAAGTCTATCAGGAGGAAACCTGAAGTTCCATGTTAGATTTTGGTGATGCTATGATCATGATCATGAATGAACTGCATACAAGGAGCTCGTCAATGATCTGAATGCAGTACTGATTACAGTTACCACAGAAACCATCTGCACCACATTTTGTGCCCACAGATCTAATCTCAAGTTTGTCAAAAAACATCAATGATTGAGAGAAATCTCTGGATTTGGCATCAATTTGATCAGCTCTGAAGCCTGACAAAGACCTGAAAGGCAACCCTAGCTCTAAATATCTTATCAAGGAAACAAATGAGAAGTTGTTTTTATTGCGGGAGAATATCAAACATTCATATCCTGTAAGAGTTAAATTACCAACAGCTTAACTTTTCCAGTGTGGTGTCTACAAGTATAATACTTAACTTCAGAAACATGATTCATGCATGACTCATTTAATTTCCACCTATACCCATAATTATAGAAAGTGTATAAAATGCCCCTTTTTGGCTGATTAAAGCTAAATATTTGCATTTGTAAAAGGGGATATTTTAATGTACTGAGAGGTTAAATGAAGTTACAACTTTCACAGGATTTGAAAGTAAAACTAATTTATACCAGTGGGTGAAAATTAGTTTCCTCATGGGGAGGTTTTCCCCAAGGCAAGCCACCCACTCTCCATTAAAGTACAATGCTAAGAGTTTTTTGTTTTTTTTACTGTTAATTAAACAAAATGTCTTATGTCAAGATTTGTATCTAGCGAATTTGCGAAACTTTTTTTTGTTGGAATACTTTTCTAAAAAGAAAAAAGAAACAGAAAAAGCTTTATAGATTTAAAATAAGGAAAATAAGGAATTTTACATTAAAATAAGGTTTCAATACTAACCATTTGAGGCATTTGGGAAATTATTCTATGGTTTAGGATGTAACAAATATAGTTAAATATTGTGTTACCTGATCTTCTGGCTAAAATGCCTAAAAAAACTGCTTTGAAGGAAATCATTAAAAGCATTTTGAAAATATCTGAACTATATTTGTTGGAGGAACTTGAAAATATCAAGTGTATACACATTCATTATTCTAATAATCAGAGGTATGGAGCAACAAGGGACTCGTTCCAGGCAATATACATCTAAAAGAAAGTTGTAAGAAGTCAGAAATCCACATCTAGCCTCATTATACAAGTATAATTTCACACCTAGCAGATTGGAAGCTGAATTGACCTGCCTGTGCTCTACATTCGTAAAACAGTGCCTTTATTCCTAAAAAGCAAAATGCGTAAACAAGGAAAAGCTTCCAGTAACATAGCATGGTTTTATAAAATCTCCCTTCTTTCATATTTTTATTTTACATTTCTCATGTTGGCTTTATAACATTCTGAGAAATGTGGGCTTTAAGTTGCATTTAAAAAGTAGTAAGGAGATGTAAGTAGATTACTTAACTATTTAGAAATCCTTGTTTAGAACTCCTGTAGATGGATTAAGGTCAGGCAGGGACTTCCTTGGATTACAGCGTTTTCAGACGATATTGTGATCTTTCATGAAAAATAAATAGGATAGAAAAGAGCACCTTGTAGAACTTGATATATGAGAAATTTATCCATTCTAAATCTTGACTAAAACAGCTTAGTTTTAGACAGTTCAGTCATCTGTTGTCATCAATCTTACTGTAAATCTTGTCAACTAAAATATTACGTCAAAGTTATATTAAGTCATGTTAGGATGATTTCTTTATTACTAGGTGAACCGTTTACTCTGGAAATGAATTAAATTTACATTTTACAATATGATACAAATTAACATTTGCCATCTTAAAAATTATTGAGGAATACTTCAGGAAAGTAAATATTAACTGGCCATTTCGCCAATTTGTCCCAAATTTTGGATTAGATTTAATCTCCCTCATTTCTCTTTTTTACCTAATTTGGGGGGAAAAAGTCTAACAAATATGATTTCATGTAAACAAATTCACTGTGGTGTGAATGACAGCAAAATCAATAGAACAGTGATGCTGCAAGTAGTAAAGATGCTGAAGTGGCCGAGTTTAAAGACCTGTGGTCAACCATTCAAAGTGAAATCATGAATTCAAAGTAGTTGTTGGCCAAAATAAATGTTTTAAAACAAACAAACAAAAAAATCATTAAAAAAATATACCTTGTGACAATGGTGGCTCAGTTTTTTTTTGCTGCACCCCGATGGTTGCTGGTTCAAACCCCAACTCTGTCCATCTCATTTATTGTGTCGTTGGCCTTGCCTGCTAGTGGTGGTAAGAGGAGCTGGTGGCGCCTGTGTTTGGCAGCCTGGCTTCCATCAGTGTGGCTACAATAGAAGCTACTAACATCAGCGTGTGAATGTGAATGACTGTACATAGAATAAAGCACTTTGGGGGTCCTTTAAACTGGATAAAACACTATACATGTATGGGCCATTCTTTTATTTTTAGTTGGTGAAAAAATAAAAAAATTAGGTGCACTAAAACCTACATGAGAGAAAATCAATGGATAGATGTGGTTTTATTTACTAGTACTTCTGCAGAAACAAAACGTTTGGTAGTTGTGCTCTAACTCATGTTTTCATGTAAGATTTAAAAATGTCAGAAATATTTTTAACCTAATCAAAAAATGTTTTGATATGCACCTTAAACATTACATTTTTCAGATTTTAAAAGATAACAGGGACTAAACTGTAATGACAAGGTAAACAATATTGCTTTAATTCTGTAAAGCTCATCCAGTCATGACATTCAGTCATATATAAATGTCACTATATAAGAAGTATAAAATATTTGTTAGAATATTTCTCTTTTTACATCTACATAAAGTTACTGCTTTAATTTGAATAATCAAACACTTCAAAAATATCTAGCTGCCCCCTACAGTTTAGTTCTGTAACGCAAATAGTACAAAGACTTCCTTTAAAAACATACACACGTGGAAACAGATCCGCCCTCTGTCTGCATCGCACAATGATTCACGGCTTTGGAGATAATCTGCTCAGGAATTGTTGGGGCGGTTTAACCCAAAAAAGACAAAGTTTAGAGCTCGTCCACCCGTCTCCACCCCACATGTAGGAGGTAAAACCGACAGCTTTCATTCTCTCCTCTCTCAGAGTGACTCATGCTGCTCTGGTTCAAGAAAAAGTTACATTCAGCCTCAGTCCTCTGCCTGTTTTTGGCTTATTTGCAGGTCCAAAACTGGTCCTCTTGTAATCAGACTCCAACATCCACGAATAGAAGCAGTTTAGGTGAAGAAGCCGCCTTTAGTGGTGATGTTTGGGTACCAAAGCAACCAGGCAGGAGGGACGATGAACAGATGTGGCTCTAGGCTGTATTTATCCAGTCAGGGGACTAAACATGGCTAAACTTAGACCAGAGTTGGATATTTGTGTGTTTCCTTCCAATGTTTCTCCCCATTTCCCACTCACCAATCAGGATTAACCAACTGTTAGAGTTAGACGGGTGGGGACATTAGCTTATGCAATAATACATTTCAGAGCATTAAATTATATATAAAAAAGTAATCACATTTAAGGCCGTCAGATTTGACTTGTATATGTGGAACCTAGTTTATAGAGTTCAAAGAGGAACTAAACGATTTAAAACCAAATCAGGAGACACTTCAGGCCTCTGGAGAGTTCAACTTCTGTAGCATTAAATAATTATTTCAGTCCTTTACAGTGTGTAGAAACGTCATGTCTGCTCCTGCAGCATATTTTCAGTTCGTAGGAGCAGAACAAGCGACTTCCTGTCTGCGTGGTGTTGAGCAGCTGGGTCAGGCTCGGTAATCCACCAAAGCAGTGGCGACGCTGCAGTCCCAATCAGTCTAAATAGAAACAGAAAATAAAGATGTTCAAAGTTCTGCCACAAGGAAACCTTCCATTACTTTACATTTTTTTTTGTCAAGCAGCTCAGTCTGGATGTCTAATCCAAGATCTTCATATTCAGTATGTTTAGGCAGTGAAATTCTTGCAGTATTCAATGCACACTTAAAGTGTGTAGTTTTTGCAGTACATCTTTGAAAATAGCCATTAAAATATTGTGTAATAATCACGTAAAGCACATTAATTGCTAAATATTGGCGATATTGTAAAATATGACTTTAAAAATCGGTTTCAGGGGAAAGCCATATTAGATGACGTCTTTACTTCTACAAGAGCCCGGACGGACAAAGTGCACGGAACACGCCCGCAATTAAAACATTGATTTCCCCTCAAAATGCAAAAAAGTTTCGCCATAACTACATTTTTACATCTTCGCTAGTTCAAGGCGAGGAAAGAGACTGATCTGCTCGTCATGTTGCTGCAAATAGATAATTCTCAGGGAATTGAGCGTTTGAAAACAGCACTAGTTGGACCTCCGTTGTTGAGTTTCTTACTCGAAGACACAGATATCGCATGCTTGTAAATTTAAGTATGCACTGCCCCCTACTGGCTGAAAATTCTTTAAATACAGATGATTTTTACTAAAATCTCAGACTGAGATTTCTCAACTTTTATCTGGGTGGTCATGGTCACTATTCTGGTGGAAGAGTGGATTTAAGATCCTCTGGACAATAAACTGCGACTTAATAAAGCAGCTTTAGAGCTAAAAAAAACAACTAAACAATATTAATCCATAGCCCGATTTAAAAATTTTAGTTTTTCACAAATTTCCAAAGCAATCTGTAAAGCTGATAATTTTTAACCAACTAGAGTGAAGCAAAAAACAAAAGAACTTTCTGGTTCCAGTCACATCTTGTTGCCTGTGGCACGATCCACTACACAAACACTGTCCTTTTAAAAGTGTTGATAATAACCATTACTTTGGTACTGCTGTATTTGACCACAACATAATTCTCTTACATCTGGAATAATTTCTTTGCATCAAATTTATGGCCGTCTTTGCATTCAAGGAAGCACTCCAAGTCTCCTTTTATTCTGATGTACCTCAAGGTTCCATCTTTGGTCCAAACTTATACACTCTTCCCCATGAGAAAGCACTTATAACAGCTTCCCTTCCCCATTTTGCTGGGAATATAAGGTTATATCTGCTTAAGTTAACAGTTCTGCACACTCCAACTAGAACATCAACGTTTCTAGATCCAGACTCCAGAGATGGTGACTCAAGTTTTAGATTTGACTTCGACTTGCACACTGAAGACTCGAGACTTGACTCAAACTTGTGATTTCAGAGTAGTCCTACGATGTGTATCATGTTATGCACATTTGCAGGTAGGCTGGTTTGGAAGCTAGAGAAAACGTGTGCATGTTCCCCTGTTTAAAGTGAAATTCAATCAGTAGCCAATTATATTTACAGCAATTAATTTGTGATCAGTTTGAGATTCAGAAAAAAAAAACTTGCGGTTGATAGACTTAATACATATCAAAATAAAAATCTGTCCTGTTCTCTTTATCCAGAAATTCAGCACTCTTCTTCACTAGACTGCCTTTTATTTCAAAATTCAGCTTTGAACATATTTGCATTTCCTCCTCAACAAATGAATGCAAATGTAGATTTAAAGCATGGTTTCCAAATAATCCCAAAAATCTAACACTGTAATTAGCAAAGGAGTGTTGAAAATTGCGTTTTAGTATAGAAGCAAAATAACTGAAGCTGCCAAAGTATAAATCAGAAGTGATACCTTTTGGGGGTTGTGGTCACCAAATACCAAACAGACTTTTAAAAACACCCACTGATCATTTAGACCCGTTTGTTTTCACTAGATTTTAATTTTAAATCCATCTCAACAACTTTTTGAGCTATAAGTTTCAAGCTATTTAATTGTACTTTAAACCCTATGTAATGGGTTGGTCAACTAAAAACACATTAGTACTAAGTTTAACTGTAGTACATAAAAAACCCCAACTTCCTCTCGGAGATGTAGTAAAGGAAGCATAAAGTAGAAACACTCAATACACATGTTTCGCAAATGTAAATACTGTATATTTAATGGGTTGACTTTACCACAAAGTCCAATGCCTTTGAAGAAATATGCCTACCACAACAGTTTCCTTCCACCGTTTGTGAAATGTTATGACGTCCAATAAATCATTATTGGTGGAGTAAACTTTGAAAGAGTTTACTAAGCTGACTCAATAATTACAGAGCAGCAGGGGATTCATTTAGGCCATAATGGTGCAACTCCTTTGTTCATCATTCAGTGCAGTCACAGTAAATCATGAGAAAAGGAGTTTTTGGTCTAATTTTAAAGATGTAGCACAACAGGGAGATGATTAAGAGTTCATAATATACATTTGTCAGAGGCTTCATTTATTTATTACAGGAATGCAAAAGTCAACAGGAAGAGACATGTTTAGACATAAAAACACCCACGAGCATCCAATGAAAGCACATGACAGGCCAATTTACACAAAATGCATTCCTTAGTCACAGTGAAGAGGCTGCAACACCTTTTAAGAGTCATCTCTCTGAAAACGAATCAACAAAGTTTTAAGGCTAATCCGAGCAGAAGATATCTCTGTAAAAACAGAAAAAATGCACTGCAGTGACCAGCAGGTGTCAGTATTAACGCAGCAGGTTGCTTCCCTCCGTTTAATCTCAATGGAGCTGCCATTAAGATTCAGGGTCAGAAATTTTTTTTTTAGATTAGGGCAGGATGTGCCACCCTTCCTATATGACAGAGTCAAAGCTACAGCTCGAGAAATATTTGGCTAAAAACTAGCCGTTCTTGTCCAAGATCAGCTTCCTTTTTTCCTGTGGGGGCCACACCAAGGATCAGGGAAACAAGGCTACAAATAGACCCAGCAGGTTTTTACTGGAACAACCTCATGCCTGGCCCATTCTCCAAAAGAGACCAGTTCTAAATAGCGACCAGAATCAGAGGCCCGTCTGAGGCTGGGCTGTGGTTCAACCTCACCCACAGACAGCAGCTCTATATAAAAATAAAAAGTTCAGTGACTTTCTCTGCATCTCAAAGGCTTTATATCAACATGCAGTGCAACTTCATAATGCTGCTATGTTTTAGGAAGTTCAGATTTAACAAAAAAAGTAAGTAGATTTCTTCATGTGGTAGGATACAAAGAGGCAAACTCCAACTCAGCAACACCAAGTTGAATCCAAGCCCACAAGATGGCTATGGTTTCTTTAGTGGAGAAAATCTGACAACTAATTCAGAATTTCAGAAACGGAGTGAATAAATGGGCTATCTAAAAACAACAAAACAGCCACTTTATTGAAATGAAATTGTGTACTAGAAAGGCTTTTAGATGTAGAACTTGCCAAAATCACAGACTGGTGGAACTGGAAGAACACAATGGTGGAAAGAACGAAGAGATTATATGAGGAAGCCCAGAGCCAAGGACTCAAGGAAGGAACCAGGGGGCATGAGGGACCCAAGGAAGAAGAGAGGAAAAAAGAAAAACAGAACTAGAGGAGGTAATCTCCAACCTGTGTATAAACCTCTAGTACACAGAGAACCAGTTGTGAAACGCACAGTAAAGAAATGGTCGGCAGAGACTGAAGAGGCTCTGAAGGAATGTTTCCGTTCTGTGTGGGACAACCTCTGCAGCCCTTTGGAGGATGACATCAACAGCATCACAGACTGCATTACGGACCACATTAACTTCTGTGTGGACAACACCGTTCCAGTCATAAAGGTACGGTGTTTTTCCAACAACAAGCCATGGATAAATCCTGAAATAAACACTCTTCTCAAGGAGAAGAAGAGAGCCTTCAGATCAGGATACAAACAGGAGCTGAAAGTTGTCCAGAAGAAACTGAAATGGAAGATCAGGCAAGGGAAGGACAACTACAGGAGGAAAATGGAGGATCAACTGCAGCAGGACAACATCAGAGGTGCGTGGGGCAGCCTGAAGACCATCTCTGGACAAAAACCATCAACTCCCCAGACTGCCGGAGACGTGGAGTGGGTGAATGACTTGAATAAATACTTTAATAGGTTTGATCAGCCACCCATCCCTGCTGCAATCTCCCTCATCTCCTGAAGCTGCCTGCCTTTCATCTCAGGATTTCACACCCCTCAGCTCCCAGCCATCACACTCACACCCAGCTTCTGAGGACTCCAGCACACATCCCCCTCCACCAACCATCTTGTCCCTCTCAGCACTCCAGGTGAGGAAAGAGCTTCGTAAGATCAAAGTGCGGAAGGCTGCAGGTCCAGATGGCATCAGCTCCAGGCTGCTGAGGTGCTGCCCAGATGACATTTTAGGACATTTGTTCAACCTGAGCCAGTTGCTGGGGAAAGTACCACAGCTATGGAAGACCTCCTGTGTGGTACCAGTACCAAAGACCTCGCACCCCAAGGACCTCAGCAGCTACAGCCTTGACATCGCATCTGATGAAGACCCTGGAGAGGTTGGTCCTTAACCATCTGCGCCCCCTGGTGGGGTCTTCATTGGATCCACTGCAGTTTGCTTACCAACCCGGCATCGGGGTGGAGGACGCAATCATCTACCTGCTGCACCAAGCTCTGACTCACCTGGAGAAACCTGGAAGCTCTGTGAGGATCATGTTCTTTGATTTCTCCAGTGCTTTCAACACCATTAAGCCACGACTCCTGAGGGACAAGCTGGGGCTGTCAGGAGTGGACCACCACATGCCCCAGTGGATACTGGACTACCTCACAGGACGCCCTCAGTATGTGAGGACACAGGGCCGTGTCTCTGACAAGCTGGTCTGCAGTACGGGGGCCCCACAGGGAACCGTGTTGGCACCGTTCCTCTTCGCCCTCTACACTGCTGACTTTTCCATCAAATCCCCACGCTGCCACCTACAGAAGTTCTCTGATGACTCTGCCATATTTGGACTCATTACAGGTGATGACGACTCAGAGTACAGACAGAGGACTCTGGACTTTGTGGACTGGTGCCAGCAGAACCACCTGCTGATCAACGCTGGAAAAACCAAGGGGTTGGTGGTGGACTTCCGGAGACACAGACCCACCACACTGACACCGGTGAACATCCAGGAAGTGGACATTCAGATAGTGGACTCTTATAGGTACCTGGGTGTTCACCTAAACAATAAACTGGACTGGAGCCACAACACTGATGCTCTTTACAGGAAGGGTCAGAGCAGACTCTACCTGCTGAGGAGGCTGAATTTATTTGGAGTCCAGGGAGCGCTGTTAAGGACCTTCTATGTCTCTGTGGTGGCCTCAGTCATTTTTTACAGTACTGTATGTTGGAGCATCAGTTTTTCGATAGCTGAGAGGAAGAGGTTGGACAAACTCATCAGGAAGGCCAGCTCTGTTCTAGGATGCAGCCTGGATCCAGTGCAGGTGGAGGGGAGACAGAAGGACTCTGGCTAAAATAACATCTCTGATGGACAGAGTCTCCCACTCCATGCATGGAAATGTTGCTGAACTGCAGAGCTCCTTCAGTGTCAGACTGCTGCATCCTAGATGCACAAAGGAGCGTTTCCGCAGGTCCTTCCTCCCTGTAGCTGTCAGACTGTACAACCAAAACTGCTCCCAACAAACATAAATATTTTACACCTGCACTGTATCTTACATTTGCACTAAACAACCACACCGATATAATTTGCACATTATTTTCACCTGATGTACATATTCTGTGTTGATGTTCATATTCTGTGTATTATTGTATTTTTTGTATATATTTTTCTCTTCTGTTACATATGTTGTATATTTGTTGTTTCTTTGGCTGCTGTTTACGACCGAATTTCCCCTGGTGGGACTATTAAAGGATTATTCTATTCTATTCTATGTCTGTCCCGTCAAAGCTGAGAGGAGGCCTTGTTATCAGACTGGGCATGCTTTCAACTCCAGGCGTGTCACTGGTCCCCCATCGAAGCCCCTCAACTCCGTCTTCGTCTTCAGTCTGAGGGATTAGACTAAGAAAAAGGTTCTTTTCTTCAGGCTGTTTGCTCCAGACAATCAGCACAGCCACTTGTTATTCTGCTCAGGACCGGCATAGCTGAGAAATTAGGAAAACTTCCTGCACATATTAAACCAATCGGGTCAAATATTTACATTTTGTGAGGATCAGACCATTTCAACACAACACATGGGGAGAAAAAGCACTTCAGATATGATCAAATCTCCAACCTCTTTTCTGTGACTCAAAGTTGAGTAATTTACGATCAAAGGAAGAATGAAGGTGAAAGTTTCCCCACATTTTTGTTCCAACTTTTAAGAGAAACAGGAAAACTTGAGAAAGTCTTATCGTTATGTGGAATTGATGTCGATGGAAAGCTGAAGGAAAAAGGAAACTGGTCACTGTTTTGGTTTTCTGTTGAACCAGGCCTGAACAGACAAACAGAAAAACCTTGTCACTTTATTTTTCTTTCAACACCCCTGTCCTTATACTGATTTTTCAGAGCTGTGCGGAAACAGATTTACGATAAGAGAAGTGGGCAGCGATCCACACGCCACATTCGGCTGGCATTACAGCGAACTGGGAGGAAAAAGGTGTTCCCTCCAGTCAAAGGAGTGGTGGTGACACATGAAGGTGGAGGTAGCAGCCAAGTGACCTTCTGTCCCGATTAATGTTTTTCATCATGTGATTGTAGAGTATTCGTTTCAACTGAATTTTCCCACAAATTCAGCACAATTTAGGAATAATCTTCCCTTATCAGCAAGCCTGAAAGGACCAACAACGCTACAGACCACCAAAGTGTTCCCAAATAACAGCTACACTCACCTACTACTAATGTGTTATTTTTATATATGGTGATTTTATAGCATTAGATATAAACCAAAAAAAAATGAGCATGACGCCAAAGTTAAAAATGTCCTGTGCCGACATTACGGTGGTTTCATTTGTCCCAATGAACTAGACCACTGCACATCTTTCTGCCTCAAGCTGGCTAGCAGTAAATTTAAAGCATAGATTTAAAAATATTTCTTCAACTACCTTTCAGATGTGTTGAAGAATTAAGTTTCATGATTGGTAAAAAAAAATTTCATGTATGGAAGTACGAAATATTAAGACACGTCCAAAAATGAGAAAAAAAACAGCCAATGTTACATCTAGAACATAGCGAGTTGAGCATCAGGAAAAAGAAGAAAAAATTGAGACCCCGGATAAAAATACCTTACGGGAACTTAATCTTGAATTAAAGTTCACATATGAACGATTTTTTTCGGTCATTTATCCAGTGGGGACAAAAAAAATACGGAGAAATGTTTGACTGCACGAGCTTGAAGATTAAACAATCCAGGAACCTAACCTGCAATTTGAAAACACTCTGATTAACTTAATCTCCATGTAATTCACAACTGTGATGAATAATAAATCTGCCAGCACTTAGATTAGATTTTAACCTTAAGGGTTTAAAAGAAAAACTTGTTTTGTGTGGAATCTAACAACAAGTAGCCACACATTAATATTCCAATTAGGAATGATGAGCAATCAGTTACGTCTGCATTCATACAGCATTACCGAACGTCATCATCCATATATGGCAATACTTCCTGTTTCAACAGGCATCACTCCAAAGGATATTTTCTGATTCAAAAAGAAGAAACAAAAATGTATGATATGTGTATTAGTTTGCTTTTTAATTATTTTGTGAAAAGATAGACAACAGATAAGACAGAAAAAAAGAGACATTTTCTGTCTTCCTTTCTTGCCGTCTTTTCTATCTAGACACTAAAAGAAAACAAAAAGACAGAAAAATTACTAAAGACAAAAGAAAAAAACTGATGGAATTCAATAGTGACAGAAGAACGAAGACAATAAGACAGAAAAATTGAAATAAAAAAGAAAGCAAGAACAAAAGACAGGACATTTGGATAGAAAGCAGGGAATGAATTAGGAATTAAAGGAAAACAAAGTAGTTGAGGAGAAAAGGTGTTCGGACAAAGAAAATAAGCATGGACAGCAAGGTCAGAACAGCGATGGGAGAAGGTAGGATGAGGATAATATTGAGCAGAAAATTAAGGCATTTTTTAAAAGAAGAGAACAGGCTGCAAGTATCATTGAACATTTAATGTGAAAAAAAACTGCTTTAAAAAAAATAAAGTTGAGCTTTTTCAAACTTGTCCAGACTGCATTGGAATGTTGGCTATGAGTTATTGCCGAACGGAGCTAGAGACAATCAGAGGAGAGGACTGCTTGATATTTAAAAGGAATTTAAGGAAAGAGCTGTTGGGCCAAGCCTGAAATCTGTTAATCATTCAAATAAACCATTTTTAACTAAAACGGAGACTTAAAGATACTTTTCAAAGATAAAAACGTGTCTAATGAGACAAAAACCTTGGCTGTGCTACTGTAATCTTTGTCTTGTGGTGTCAAGGTCCCGTAAAACACCAGACTGTTTTCTGATTATGCAATCAGCAGAAATAGAAACACTTCATCACAGCTACACACAATGACAGCCAATCACAGCTTGGCCTCTACAGCAGGCCACAGCAGAAACAATGCGCTGCATATCTGCTGAGTGTTTCCTCCCATGACCGACATTCAGCTTTCAACAAATACTTGTGGCTTGAAAAAAAAAAAAGAAAAGAAAAAGTGTCATATAATAAAATGCTTCATTTTTATGTGTTACTAATTTTCTCAAGTAACAGAAACACCTGTTAGACCTTCCCAGAACATAATTCTCCTGAACTATGAGAGAAACACTCCATTTCTTTGTTTTTTCATTCTTTTAGCCACACATTTTTTACCCAGCTGCTGAACTATTGAAACCACAACTCATGAAGAGAAAAATTCACTTTCACTTGATTGGCTTTCGATTACTGGAAACAGCTGGATCTGTCCGGCTGCCATAAACAGAGGTGTTGACACAAGGAAATGTGGCAGGTCTGACGTCGGACTTACCGTTATTACAGATGAAGCACTTGCAGAGACACACACAGAGACTGAGGAGGAGGACCGCCACAACGCCGCACACAGAGATGAGGACAATCTTGGTTGGAGTCACTGCAGTAGACAAAAACACATTACGCTAAAAACACTGTTCTACTCCAATGCCAGTCCTGAATCCTCATTTATCAAATAGAGAAACTCTCTGAAAAATTTGATCTCGAATATTCGTATGAACACTCAAAAGTCAGATTTATCAAATATACAGTGGCCACTCGTACTCTGCAATCATCTATTGACAAATCAGACATGTACGTGTACCTACGTGCTCGTTCAGACATTTGCATACAAAAAAGCTCTCAATTAACCAGATTTGGTAACACATCCTCTGATGCATGGATTGAGTCTTTGTGTTAAGAGAGCAAAACTAGAATTTTGTGACAACGAGAGCGAGGTGAAACATGAGGAGGACACGAAAAAAACCCCGTGATGAACAGGTTTTTTTTTTAAACTGTCAAAGCTAATGCAAATCAATTTTAACAGAGTTGATCTGCTTCATCTCCCCCTACTTTCAGGACGCAGCAGTTATATTCCTGCTGCAGACCAAATATGGCAAATAATAGTTGTATTTAATGCCATTGCATTCATTTTTTTAACAAATTAAAATAATTTTGAGTCATTTTGCTAAAAGACAGACGCCAACATGAACCGCTTGGCGGAGGGTATAAACTGATGAGAGAAATATTCGAACAAAGTAAAACTTTCAGTGTTGCACTTCCCCCGTTCTAACACTAGATGCGGTATGACGCGTCGTCTGAGCAGTTTAGTGACATTTCTACTTACAAGTAGAAGTTGATGCCACACAATGTGTAAAATCGTTCCTATGCCCGAAATACGCACAGATCTGTGCATAAGTACAGCTGATAAATGAGGGCCCAGTACGTTGCTATGCTTCTTACAGAGCCAGTCTTTAGTTGTCCCAGCTTTGCGTTTTGGATCATTGTGATGCTGGATTTAGCCAATAAAATGTTTTTACTGACCGAAAGAAGCAAACGCCCAAAATCTGGTGATATACGGTCCCATCCATCCTCTCCTCAATATGTTGCAGTGCAAAAAAACTACTTCTAACCCAGAAAGGCATTTGAACTGAATGGGATCAATTCTCTACAGGAATGATGGAGCCAAGCTTCTTTATTGTTCAGTTTTCACTTATTTTTTTAGTAGAACAGTGGTACATTTAGAAAAACAAAATGAAATATTTAGATGCGGTGCTGCACAATATGCAACCAATCCAGAAGCCCCCCTCCCATTTATTTTCCTTGGTGCTGATTGGCTACCACAAAGAGCGGAGATGAGGAAGACTGTTAGCTTAGAGTCTTTGGTAGTACCAAGACTGTTTCCACTGTGTGTATTAATGCATATTTAAGTATATCTGGAGTTTGAACCGATAAAAATAGACAGTTATAAGTGTTTTTAGAGGGTGTTTAACATATTTGTGGATTATAGCTTTTCATAGGCTATTGTCTTTTCTTTATACAGGTAGCAAACATGGAACATTTAAATAAAATAAAAAAAGTCTAATTAGATGAGACCAAAGTTGAACATTTTGGCCCATGTGCACGTGTGGTAGAAAACTAATACTGCTCATTATCCTGCAAACAGTGAAATATGGTGAAGGGAGCATCATGCTGTGGGGACACTTTTCTTCAGCAAGTAGAGAAAACCAAGATAATATGGGAAGAAAACCAATTAGAGGCTAAAGCAGAGTTTAGCAGGATGAGCCAAAACCGCAGCAAGAGCCACAACTGGAGGGTTGGAATCAAACCAGAGTCCTTTGGTAGACTGACTGGTCCAGTCAAAGTCCAGTTTGATGTTCACATATGTCCCATCAAAGCTTGAGAAGTTTTGTAAAGCATGGGCAGAAATATATCAAGACACACGAACACAAGACGTGAAGCTGCAACTAAACCAAAAAAGATGGTTCTACAGAGAACTGACTCAGGGGAATGACTAGAAATGCAAAGACCACATTTTTCCTCATGTGAATTAGTCAAAAACTGTTGGGGGAAAAAATAATTCCTACTCCATTTGATTATAGAAGATCCCCAGAAATTGCTGCATCCATGGAGGCCAAACAAGCTTTATCACAGGTCCTTCCTCCCAGCAGCTGTTAGACTTCATCACCACTATTGCTCATAATAAACTCAATGAGTTTGTCATAATTCTGACGTTTGCACAATTTTTCTTATTCCTTGTAAAAAATATCCCAGATGTAAATGCACAAATGAACATTTTTTTTATATAAATTATACTACAAAGTTGCACATTTCTTTGAAGCCGTGGCAATCATTAATTTTCTTATGTTGTAACGTTGTGCTTTCAGTATAATTTCTCTTTTTTCCACTTCTTACTACTAATTTGACTTCGCATGCTTTAATTTACCTGTAAACTAATGCTGGTACACCTGAATTTCCTCTCAGTGACAAAGGAGCTTAAGGGGAATGAAGACTTTTCCCAGGTGGCCCATGACATCTGTACTAAACATGTTGAGGTTGTGTGGTGTGAGAAAAATAAACCTTCCTGAGACTTTACAGGATGCATGATCCCATCAAAGCGCCCATAAATAACCTAGACTAAAATAGAATCTCAGAACCACAGACTGGGATCACCTAACAAACGTCGCTGCATGAATTGCTCACCGTCTGCTTTAAGGGGCAGCGTGAGGGATTTCTCCAAACCCGGGTGCTGCACGACACATTTCACTGCCAGCTCGCTGATCAGCGCAGTCTGGAAGAGCAGCGTGCTCGTTACCACCGTCGTCCCGTCACCCTGATCATAAACCGATAAGATCGGCGGACCCAGTGTTCTGTTGTCGCTGCCGGTGTCCCACAATAAGGTCGCCGGAGGCCTGGACTGGGCGGTGCAGTTCGCTTCAGTCACTCCTGAGGGCGCCGTCATGTAGCTCACCTCTGGTTTCGGCAAGACTGGGGAGCAACACAGGAGATCACATCAGCTGGTTAATTTTACAGCTTTGTAAAGGGTTGTAATGCAGAGAGAGAAGATGTGGGCATAAATCGCTCTAGATGGAGACCTTGGAAACAAAACCCAGACAGAAATGTTGTCAGAGTGACTTTTACTGACTGTTTGTGCGTCTGGAGCAAAGCAGGACAAACACACCCCAACACAGGCTTTGTTGTAGTAAACAGTGAGCTACTCTTCCCCTGGGCTGTTTTCCAAGTTAAATCACCACTTTCTCCCCCCTCTCCCTCTGTGACACTTTCCTCTCTCCTCCTTAATTGTCAGGGCAAAAAACAAACAATAGAAAGCAGCCCCTCACGCTCCTGGAACGCTTAGACTTCTAAATGCAGCCACTCTTACAATGTGTGTGGAGGAAATAAAAAGGAGGTCAAGTGAAATCTCCAGAGCAGGTCAGAACAGTAGTTTAATGACCGACTTCAGTAGCCATCACCTCGGAGCTTCCTGGGGTTTGTTTATGCAGAGCGCTTCCCTTTCCTGAGTTGTACAGATTTCCTCTGAGCGTTTAGTTTGTGGAGGAGAAACCTCAGAGTGACAAAAAAATAAAAAAAGAAGTACAGATGAGTACAGAACTCATCTCATTCTACTAGATTATTGGTGCATGGCGATTCAGCCACTTTCTAGTAGATCTGTAATCACTTTCAAGCCAAAGTCACAAACTGGTGCAGAAAATTGTAGGGATAAAAATCCCTCAAATGTTTCAGCATTAGTTGCTGCAGAGCAGAACTACTGAGAAGATCCTCCACTTTCTAACATTTTGACTTGCTTCGTCTGCATTTCCCTCACCGAGCTCCAACAAAACTTCCCTCGTCTTCCAGACAACAGTTCCTCTTGTTAGGACTCATTGTTTATAGCTTTACAAACTGTTGATGGAGCAACCTGGTGGTTCTCATTTAGCAACAATTACTTTAACTGTCAGTGTTTAAAAAGGTGCCAGGTCTGCAGATAACAGCACAAAGGATTAAGAGTTTTATTGAGGCAACATGACATGAAAGATATGGGATGCAGCAGCTCCCCCCCTCCCCCATTTGTCTCATTACAGCCACCAAGTTCACCGGGATCTAATCTGACAGCTTAACAGAAATAACTGAAAAGTAAAGAAAAATGATAGAGGCACATGCTTTACAAACACAATTCTAAAAAGTGTGGCGTGCTTTTGAACTAATGCTTTATAGAGCATCCTTTCACTGCAACTCTAGCTGGAAGTCTTCTCTTTAACATCTCCACAAGATTCAACAATTTCCTCTACCAAAAAAAAAAAAAAAAGAAAGAAATCTGCTAAAGATCAGTGGGATGGAAGAGGAAGATCTGAACATTTATTTCCTGCCAAACCCACATGGATTTTACACACAGAGTTTATCATCTTTTAGAGATGTCCTGCTCGGAGGTGAACCTGAATCTAAATTCCAGTTTTTAGCTGATTTTCCTCCAGGATTGTCCCACATGTAGCTCCAGTCAATCATGTTACCTCCGACCAGTTTCCCTTTTTCTACTAAACACAAGCAATCCCATAGGATGATGCTGCCCCCACCATGTTTAACTCTAAGCATAGTTCCCTTATGAACCGGTGCTTTTATTTTAACAAGAGCAGCTTCCTCTTCACAGCCCTTACAGAGAAATCCTGGACCTCTGATAAATGCTCTCCACTCCAGGTCTGCAGCTGTTCTATAGTGTTTGTTTAAATGGACTGAACTGAGCTCTGGGTTCGTTGTTCGTCACCTACGTTTGAGCCGTAAAAGTTGCTCAGATTATATTAAAATCAAATATTCAGCCTATATTCAAACTAAATTTTGCATTGCTTATTTTCAGAAAAAAACATTAAAAGCGCTAAAAGTCTCACCGAAGACAGAGAGGCAGGCTGTGGCGCTCTTGGTGCCGTCCGGGTAGGTGTGGAACTCGCAGGTGTAGCACGCCTCGTCCTCGGTCCGGACCCGCTCTATGGTCAATTTGGTTTCCCCCAGCGTGCGGCTCAGCCTGACCCGACCTTTGAACTGCTCCTCCGTGTGAGAGCCATGCTTGGCGTACGAGGCGACGGTGGTGGTGTCGCCCTGCTCGGCCGTCTTCCTCCACAGAACCTGGTGGACGCGCTCGCCGAGGCTGTAGGAACAGTTCAGGGTGACAGGCCTCCCGCTTACGGCCGTCCTGTTGCCCCGTAGATTAACTTTACCTGCAAAGAAAAGTTATGCAGGTTTTCCATTTGCAAGCTTTGCTTATTGGCAGCTTTAGGAGCAACATAGAGCAGCCCCTTAGAGATAAAGTGCATGCATGCTCAAAAAACAGGAAACACAGAGTTTAGCTTGGTGGGTGGGCTTTGCCTTCTGCTGATCCTGCTGCTTCCTGACCACAGCAAACAAACCCAGTGACTCTAATCAGGGCATGGAGTTAAAAGCTCAGTGGCTTCAATAAACTGAAACGGGACAAAAGTTTTCTGCACGTTCCCTGAGATAACAGCAGCTAGACCAACAACAAAAGCTGGGGAGATGTGGACCCACCAATGACGCTGATACATGTGGTGCTCTCCTGCTTCCCACTGGGGAACACGTCAAACACGCAGCGGTAGCAGCCCTCGTCGGCCGGCCCCACCCTCTTGATGGCGATGCGGCTGGTGTCTTTGAAAGCCGCCGCCAGCATCACGTTGTCCTCTTGGTGGCTGATGCTTATCGCCGTGGTTTGCTGATACGCCAGCAGCAGCTTGGATCGGCTGTTGATCCAACGCACCTGGTGGACGGTTTCGTCCTCTAGCGTGGTGATGTTGCAGTGGAGGAAGGCGGGGCGCCCCACCTCTGCAGTTAGACTGGCAGGAGCTGCGACTTTAGCAGATGCTAGACACACAGGAAACGGGTATTTGTGAGGACATTACAGGGCTTCAACATATTAGAAATCAACTTATTCGGGTAAAACTCTGACATAATTTTTACTTCCTCATACGTTTTCCATCCAAGAATGAAGACTTATGTTTCAAGCTAATTTTGATCACAAGCTCTGCATAGAGGGCTTCTCTGAACTTTGGTGGACATTAAAATGAAGTGTGATCATTTGCACCTGAATAAGCTCCTAAAATCAAAGGATAAACTTAAACTGTCCACATCTTTAAATCTAGAGACACATTGATCAGGCTTTTATTAAAAATTCAGATTTTCTTTCAAAATTTGGACAAAAAAGGCAACTTAAAGTTTATTCCAATTGGGGGTGGGGGGGGGACTCCGACGGGTTATCTGCTGCACTGACAAAAATTGAGAAAACTTGGTTGGTGGTCTTCGGTTGAGAGCGAGAACCCATCCTGGACCGGCCAGTTAACCATTCATTCTGTTATGGGAGGAAGCTGGAGTAACTGGAGAGAACATCCAGGAAGACGCCACTGTGCAGATGGTTAACTTTAAATGTCTATTTGCAGAACATCACTCGTGTGTTATCCTGAAACAACTGACTTTTCCACTTTTCTCATCTAGTTTCCTTTTACATCAAACATGAATCATTAATTTATGGTCAAAGATCCGAATTTGGTTCAAAGATGTATACACACAGTTACAGGGAAGGGAAACATTACTTTTTACAGTACAAGATTTTTTTCAAAACTGAAGTGTTTTTTAAATGAACAATCTTCCTTTTTTGCACGAGAATGAAGCAAACGAAATAAATCCAAATGCCGTTGTCTTCATCAATCTACTACACAACAGGCCATACATAAAAACTAATTAAACATTTTTGTTGATGAAAAACTCTTGAGAAATGAAGACACTGATATTCAGGATGTTCTTTGTTTTTGGATAGCAGGTGATATTTTGTCTCCCTGGAGGTTCTGGACAACCTTGTCTGCTCTGAAACTGATCATTTGGTTTTAGACAGCTGACTGTTAAACTTAAACATATTTTTATCATTTATTCCCAAAGGATTATCCAAACCAGCATATTGGGATTGGGAAAATCCTCTTATTCTCTCTCTTTTGCAATGAGCTGTTGATATTTTGGCTCTTAATCATGTTTAGACGGATCATTCATCTGATTTATGAATTAAGGGTTTGGCTTGAATGTTCCAATGATTAAAAACTGTTTTATATCTTTCTTCTCTGAAACTGGGTCTTAAAGGGGACACATACTTAAGATAGTTGAAAAAAAAAAATCAGATTTCTTAAAACAAAAAAAACATCCAAATTAGATTAAATTCCTTATTTCAGTCTTTTTTCTGCTGCTATATCCAGTTTACCCATTTATTCTGGTCCAGATATGGAGAAAAGTAGTAGTCATGCTTAGGACGCACACTAGACAGGTTACCACTTTCTCACATAACAAAATAACACTTTAGGGGAATTTAGAGAGACCAATTAACCTAATGTGAGGTTTCTGGACTGTAAAGGGAAGCTGGAGTACCTGGTGAGAACCTATGCATGCACTGGGAGAACATGCAGAAACCAGAAGTGAAGATCAAAACCATTTTAAAAGATTAAAGGAAGGAAAACATTAAGGAAGCAGGTCTGAAACATTTGCTCAGCAATACATGCCGACACCATCCCACATCTGCAGTGCTCCCATAAAACCAGCAGCAACCTGTATAAAAAAATAAAACACCCTAAACATACCTGGTGTTGCTCCTAGGATCCAGAGCAGCAGGAACAGGGGGAGGGACAGTCCACACATCGCACCAGCTGACCCAGGCAGTTTCACATGCAGTCAGCAGCTGCAAACACAAACCGTCAGCGAGCCACAACCACAACCTAAATCTGAGCAGTAGACCTCAACCCAGTCAGCCTGGAGCCACAGAAAAACGTTCAAACATCACACGAAGCGGGCCGTGGAGCATTCCTACCTCAGTCTGATGTCCAGTGTCGTGGCTTGGTGAGCTGCAGGTCAGCACATGCTCAGCTGCTGCTCCTCATCCACCCACAACCTCCTGCAATGAGAAGCCAGATGATGAGGATGCCCCTTTAATCTATCAGCAACGGAGAGAAAAACAGCCACAAGAAAAGAGAGGGGGGGTGGGGGGGTTGTTGGTGATGCTTCCACGTTGCCAAGGTGATGAGGATCATTATCTGGGGTCTAATGGAGGTTTTTACGTGTTAATCCACAGCAGGTACTTTGTTTTGGTAAGCCCATAATTACCCAACAGCCCAAACAAGCTGCCACCTCAACAGTCTAGACAGCATCAAAGCCTGAGATTTCATAATCGATACCTTTAGAGAAATTACAGAGGTAAAGGGATGAGGAAATACAGGGCGAGATGCATTATTCACAACATAATGGAGCTGAGGGTGTGTTTGTAAGCAGTATGGTGAAACTTGAGGGGGCTTCAAGTGTTACTGTAGTGGGATAATAGTAGGACCCCCCCTGCTGTCAGCCACAGACCAAACCCACAGCTTTATAGGCATCCTTTGCTTCTTTTTTTTTTTTTTTTTTTATGGTGTCAACCATATGGCTTCAAACAAGCAGCCTGCTCCTGTCGGGCAGCACATTTCCGCTACAGAACCTCCTCTGCAGACAGCTCCAGGGGCCCGATCTGGGTCTATCAATCAGCTGTCGGGGGCCGATGAGAACTACTAAAATAAATACATTAAATACTTCCGGTTGACTAGCTTCAAGTGACATTTCTTGACAGTTTTACACCTTTTCATGGGGTCAGGGAGTAAACTTATGATCCAGATGTTTCACCACATGGCTTTAAATTTGGTTTCATATTATTATAATTATTAATATTCAACATATCAAAGAGAAAAAAAACTGCATTTACGGATCCCCCAACATATTTAGATTATAACTAAATATTATGTTCCTTACAGCAATCTTATTGACACAAAATTGCTCAAGTTGAAGCCTTTTGAAGAAAAATTAAAGTAAACTTTTTTTTGGTTTAACATACCAAACTATAAATCAAACAACTAAACCTGAACAATAAAGACAAACTGTAATATTTCCTAGCGCAAGAAATGTCGCCCGCAGGTGTGTTTAATTAAAGTTAAGCCTACAGTCAGCGTCGGTAAAACTACGCCGTTTCGTATTTTAACGGACTCTGAACCCTTACTAATTTAATTACATGAAGAACAACTAAAAAAAAACTTACTTCGTGACAGCATCTAGTAGTTCGTAAAAGCAAATAGTAACTCCAATATGCGCTCTGTTCTGTGGTTAGTGTCCAAATGAAGCGGTAGAGAGCTGGGTTCTCCCATTTATCCGGGAGCAGATCTTCTAACTGGTGGATGAAACGATGGAAACAGCGACACTTGGCGGTGTACTTGTGTAACTCCTCCAGAAATAAGGATAGATAGATAGATAGATAGATAGATAGATAGATAGATAGATAGATAGATAGATAGATAGATAGATAGATAGATAGATAGATAGATAGATAGAATTATTCACTTCTTTGTCAATTAAAGTACCACTTTTATTTACATAGTAAATTTAAAAAATACCAACAGTTGACCAAAGCGCTTCACAGTAACACCAACGCTCATATACCAGCAAATATAATAAATCTGTTTTAAAAATAAATAAGATAAGACTTAAGGGCTCAGAAAAGTTGGTTTATTAAAAACTCAATAAAATACATTTTAGTTGACAGATGAAAACATTAGACTCTAAATATATGTTACGAAACATTTTTAAAGGGCAAAAATAGCTAAACCCCAAACCACAACCATCCTTTGAATGTTCTCAAGTCACACCTTTTATAGTCTCATGAACCTCAGTCGGCATGTGACAGCTTTGGTTAACATCGCAACACATCTATCATCTGATTCTTTTCTCCTGTCTTTACAAAGCATATTTGGATTAAATTAAAATTTAAAAAGTTTGGTTGCTTTTTCTTGCCTTTATAAATATTTAGAAAAAATAATTAACAGGGCAGAATCCTGGGTGAATTTACCTACTGAGGATCAAAAAAGGATGTTTCGATTCCATTCCACTAATCTATTATTTTATTTAATCTAAAACTGATCCTTCTACAATTTATGTGCATACAACATCAGGGTTAAAAACCGAATGTTAAGGGGGAAGTACTGTTCTTTGCAACACGTACCTTATTTGTAGCATTCAACACTCATTAATATAGGGGCTGGGCTACTCATTCAAATTTTGGTGCAACTTGAAGAGATATTTGGATAAATTAACGAACACTGTAGTCTATATTATAAAAAGGGAGTTGTCGGGGCACCCACTGAAAGTGAAGCCTCTAAATAAGGCATTAGGTAAGTAGACAAAATTTTGAGTAATAAATTCTGATCTAAATTTAAGTTAATAATTAAATGTTTTTTTACATCTAGTTTTTAGCATAGATATTTAATTCTGACATAAAAACTGCAAAAACCCATCTTATTTTAATGGAAGCCTGTATATAGGCTAATGTGACACTAAAAGTATTGTTGCTTTGAATTTATTAAATTGCTGTCACTTGTATATTACAAAAAGCATGTTAAAGTATATTAATTTAATACAGTTGAACGTATGCTAAATGACCATATATAAGAAGGTATTTTGTAAACTATTCATTTTATTGTGATTTGGGCCTTTTGGTGCTCCGTAGAACTTCTCACGATAACGGTTGTTGTACCTCTCGTTGCCATGGTTACAGTTCGAATCTTCGAGGGGCGCTTCTAAAAGTTAGCTTACTTACTTACAAACTTTTTAGTTTACAACTATTTTAAGTATTTTTTTTCTGTCTTTTAGTACAGGAGGTGGGCGCTTTGTGACATTTATCCCGTAAGGAAATAGTTCTCTACTTTTAGCTAAAGCGGATACAATTAGCTTCTAATGTATAATCACCACTCGGGGATAAAAAGCTACTACAATAAAAGGCGATTGAAACCGGTTTGATCCTGAATGGCCTCATTATGACTTCAATGCAGCAGGGCTTTGTCTTCGGGAACACTGAGGTGAAACACATCCCGTCTGAGGACACCAGTCAGCCACAGGTTGAGTTCATCTCCACAAACCTGGTCTTCCTGAACCTGAAGCGGTCCAGCCTCTCCTGTGTTCCTGACTGCGCTCTGAGGAACAGCCTCCTCACGGTGAGTCCAGCATGTAGCAGCAGAAGCAGCAGGTGAGTTCCTCTACTTAGTTTAACTGGATTCCTGTTGATCCACAGCATCTGTATCTGGAGGGAAATCAGATCTCCAGCATTCCTGGATCAATGTTCTGGAGCTTACCCCAGTTGCAGTGGTTGGACCTCAGACACAACCTCATTACGTTCCTTCCTCCTGAAATCGGCTCCCACAGGTCAGGTACTAATGCATTTTTCTGTGCCAGCTGTGTGTTTAAACCATGCATTAACTTGCAAAAACCCTTTAAATTGTGTCCATATATTTGGTCATGCCATGTTGGGAATTTTGTAAATGCGGAAGTGGAAGATGATGCTCTAGTCAAAAAAAAAAAAAAAAAAGAGAAGAAAATTAGCAGCATCTGTATGGCAGTGGCTGAGGCATGCTGTGAGATTCCCTTACTTCAGATGAGACAGAGAGGTGGTTTGATTCGATGTCAAAGTGGTTGTAAAAAATGCACACAAAAAATGTTATTGATTCAACATAAATAGTCCAAAATGGATTGAGACTATGTTTAAAGTAAAATTTTGAGTCATGATTCCAAAATTCTGTTTCTCATTTTGATTCTACTGCACTTTTGGCGTAAGCGGAAAAGCTGAAACAGGAGTAGAAATCAGGACAATTACAAGTCAAACAACCGGACAGTTATATTTATATTCATCTTTAGAATTTAAATCTATTTTGTAGTATAAAACATTTCATATGACTTAATTTTCAACATTTAACTCCAAATGATTCATAAAACTCAGGTGTTTGGTGATCACGTTTCAAATTATTTTTTTTATCAAACTTTTAGCATAATTCTGGCTGCCCAATTCTCAGCACAACTATAAAAGGTTATTACAGATGTTTTTTAAGTGAAAAAACCCCGTCATTATGCCATGTAGTCATTCTATAACCTCTAACTCTGATCATGCAGGTCTCTGACTCATCTTCTACTCGAAGCCAATCCCATCTCGGAGCTTCCAGCAGAGCTCGGTGAGTCCAGTTAAATAAGGTCTCTAGTTTACAACAGTCATATTTAATTAACATATTTTAGACAGTTTAACAGAACTGTTGCACCCATTTGTATCATTAATTAGGAATGGCTAGCTTGTACCAGTGTAAACTGCTACTTTGTTTTGTAGGTAATGCGGTTACATTGAAAGGCATGATCCTGAGGGACTGCCCCATTCAGTTTCCCCCAAAAGAAGTTCTACACCAGGGCTGTCACTCCATCTTGCAGTACCTGAGGTCCGTTCTAACCCAAAGAGAACTCGCAGTGAGGACGCCACTTCCAGGTGAATCAGTGGCACCTTAACGGCCTTAGTGCTTCCTAACCATATGCTCTCTGACAAAGATCAGACAGCTGGAAACAAAAGTTGCTCCTTGCCTTGATGTAACTTAAACCACAAACCCTGTGTCAGTGCTGTCATCCTACCTGTAGTAGTATAGAACCGTTCTGTTATGTTCCCTGCTGTTACTAGTAATGTTGCTGCCATGCTTGTTATTTTGTCAGCTGAGGAGCAGCTCCAGCTGTCAGAGCTTTCAGAGTCCGGCGTGGAGGAGCAGGACGAGTCGTCGGACGAGGGCGGGCTGCAGAGGTTCAGGGAGCTCAAAGACGAGTTGATCCAGCTGGAAAAAGCAGACGAGGCCTTGATAGCGCACAGCGGCCAGATGTCTCCGCTTCTCTCTTTTCCCAACAGGTGGGTGGAGGTGTACGAATGGGTTCAAACTGGAAGTAAAGGACCACACACGTCTTTTTGTACCGCATAAACTTTTTGTTTTTCGTGTTTTATCCTTAGTGTGATCCATGTTATGTCTGTGATGAGATATTCAGCAATGCTATGCTAGAGTTGATGCTGCTAATGACTGGTCTAAATGATGCTCCTTCCTCGGGATTCTGGATTATTTCCGCTGTGCAACAACAGGAAGAAAAAACATTTTAGACAGTTTTTAGTCTTTCCAAGAGTGGACGTTCCAGAAAAATTTGCCCAAGATCCAACTTAGAGACTTGTTTGGCAAAGTTGATAGTAGAAAGACTTGAATTGTGTCTCTCATCTCTCTGTTCCATACATTTCTGATTACTTTTGTTTTGTTCGTAAATCTTTTTAGTTGAGTTGTTACATTCTTGGACAATGCTTTCCTTTGCGTTTTGATGCCGTGCAGCTGAAAGGACTTTTGCTCTTACTTTTTACTTTTAGACAGTTGTTATGATGCGTAACCATGGTGACTTTCCCGATACGTACATTCTAACACAGTTCTTTAGTTATTTTTTGTTTAGTTGCAGCACGGAGTCGCTAAATCTTTTACTCCAGAAAGCTGGCATTTTGGTGGACTATAAGGGGAGCAGAAAAAGTAGAAAATGTTCTCACAGAGGCTCTGAAAAGGGATAGGAAAAATAAAACCGTTCTGTTTCGTTTTTCAGGAAAGGATTTTCCACAAATGTTGGCATAATTCCTGAGCTTCGTGTGCGCGGCTATCAGTACGGCGAGAAGTCGGAAAGGAGAGGAGAGGCAGCACGGGGAGACCTGAGAGAGAACCAGGTTCTGCTACAGAAGGAGAAAAAGTGGGTCCCGTTTTCTTTAGACTTCATATTTTTATTTTATTTCACAATAAATAAACTATTCTCTTCACATAAAATACATATGTGATGCAGCTGCAGAGAGACTCTTCAAAAGTGCCGTAAACAAGCCAAAGCAAGAGGAAGACGAAAAAAGGGAAAGGTAAACGTTGGACACAGCAACTCTAGTTTCCTCTGTTAACCACCAGGGGGCGCTATTCATCCACATGGTTCAGTGTCTGCCATGGGGGGAAATAATTTGGATGGGTTTTAATGCAGTGAGCCAGGGGATAATCTGCGTAAAAAAAAAATGCAGTTTTTAAAAGAGGACTTCATTTAGAAATCATTTACAGGAAGCAGATACTAAACATGACATGGAGGCCAGTAGGAGACCATCACAGGAAGAGACGTTTGGTTTAACCGGAGAGAGAGAAGAGAACAGGTAAAGTGGAGAAAAGTAGCACACATCTCTAAGAATCCTGCAAACGATAGAATCAGTCGCAGTCTTTTTACCCCATTGCCTCTGAAACATTCAAACACTCTAATGACCAGTTTTGACCTTTTTGGCACCTTCAGGTCAGCTTGGGAACTGGAGCGGCACATCCGTAGTCACGTTAAGAGGATGCAGGAAAGACACAGGAATCCCAGGGGCACTATGACCCAGCAGACGGCAGCGACTGAGGAGGACTTGGAAGAGGTTAGCGCTGAGATTCTGGATCTGCTGAAACCCAACTGTATTGGACTCGTGTCAATAATGACTTTTGATCTCCGCTCTGTTTGACCAACAGTTCAGGAAGTTACAAGCCCGACTTCTGGAAAGGAAAAATCTGAAACATTCAGGAAATCCTTCCACCATATACACTGCAGACTCCTGGCCGAGTATCCTCTTCAAGTGACTGGGACCACTTGCTCCATGTTGGAGTTTTAGGAGAAAAAACACACTGAAAAGAGTGCTCCATCATTAAAGGCCAAATCAATACATTTTAAGAATAAACATGTGAAGTCTTCTTTTGTTTCTTTAACATTTTTTGAGATGTTTACTACACAATTTCTTCATTTTACACTGTAGATAAGGTTAAGATGGATTTTAAAACTATTCAAAAAATGAAAGTAGAGCATCTACTACAAGAGATTCAGATATTCATCATGTCGCATAAGGTCCATACATATACTCAGTTCTTCCGTGCTCCATATTTTTTCCATACTTGTCCAATTCTAAAGAATGCTAAATAGAAATTGTGTACTTTTCTAGACTAATTTGGTTACTGGCGAGAGAAAAGAAGATCATTTTGGAAAGGTGTGCATCCCACCTGGTCAAACCATGATCTCTTCACTCTGGCAGAAGATCCTGATGGGGAATACCCTATGGAGATAGAAAAGTCTCATTATTAATAAACTCAAGCAGGGTTTTTCATGAATGTATATGCTCATTCGGAAATGCACATGGTCTGTTTCACAAATGCACACGTGGAGGTTCACAAATATAATTTTCAGAAACACTTGTAATATAAATTCACAAATGCACACGATCTGTTTTAAAAAGGCACATAATCTCTTGAAAAAATGCACAAATCTGTTTCAAAAATGCAAACAATCTGTTTCATAAATGCAAACAAGCTGTTTCACAAATATAATTTTGAAAAAAGCTCCAAATATATACTCACAGATCATACAAATTCCTGAATGTGCATGAACCCACCACTTCTCATTTATGAACCTCTCTGCATTTGTGAGAGAATTCTGTGTGGTGAATTTTGAGACTCACCAAGCGTGAACGGACAACTAATGTCACCATTGGCTAAGAAACCTGTCAATCAAATTAATCACTTAGCCAGCTGTTCGCTTTCAGCCAATGGTATAGCTCCTAACATGTTCCATCCACATTGTGGGCCGAACGCATGGACCGGCAATAATTAGTCATTACTAATCCATTTCCTGTTTATTAAACAGTGGGCATGAATTACTAAGCCGTTTCCTCGGTGTATTAAACTGTGCGCACGGACTCGCAATCTATTTCCCGATTTAATAAACCGTGTGACAGTGTGACATAAACCATGTGATGTTCCGTTTGATTGATAAAAAGCCCTGACCGCCTTTGGTGTCTGTGTTGTGGCTGTAGCACTTCGGTTAGGGCATAGGATTAATGATTGAGGTATTGCGAAACAGATTGTTTGCCTTTTTGAAACAGATTGTTTGCATTTTTGAAACAGATTTTGTGCATGTTTTAAAGAGATTGTGTGCCTTTTTGAAACAGATTGTGTGCGTTTGTGAAACAGATCGTGTGCATTGTTTTTTCATTTACCTCATTACAACAGAAAGATGACGACTCAAGACAGATGAGTATGTTTAGGGATTTCTTTCGTTCTGTGTATCACAACGTGTATAAATATATATTACCACACTGCTGCCACAGTAGAGATTGGGATTATAAACTGCACTTCAGCCAAGGTTTTGAAATCAGAGAACATTTCTCTAATAAAAATAAATCAGAAGTTGGAAAGACTCTCTAAATCCTGCTTCCTATGGCTTTGGCAGCAGAATAAGCCGTAGCATAATGTGCTCCTTTTGTACGGGTTTTTGGCACCACTCCTGGGCTCTTTGAAGCGAATCTTTAACTAGCTGCACACAGTCGGGTTCCAAAGTCTCCCGGTCTCAGATGATGCTCAGATGCCTTCATGGGAATTTTTTTACTATTAATTTATTGTTTAAGTTGCCTGAACTCTGCGCGTTAAGTTAAATATGTCTGTGTGTTTGCACCAAATGGTCAGGGGTGTAATCAGTCAAAAATGAAGAGCTTAGATTTTTCTGCCACCATTTTAAATAACTGGACAAATACAGAAAATATTCGGTTAATGTGACCCCTGTGTGTGCAGTATGCGATGGATCCAGGGTTTCAGAATGGTAGAATTTTAAATGATCAAACCACATTCAAATTTTATCCAGTTGGAGCATTTTATGGATAGTTTTTTTTTTTTAATTTATTAAAATAAGACTAAATGAAACAGGAGTAACAAGACTATTTTTAAAGATGTAAGGAGTATAAAGTACAGATAATTGTGTGAAAACGAAAGGAGTAGAAGTAAAAAGTAGGCCAATCTATAATTACTCTATTGAAGTATAAAAATCCCCCAAAACTTTACTGAAAGGTACAGTGTGTAATTTTCGGCCGGTAGGGGGCAGTGCAAACCTAAATTATCACAAGCATGCTGTATCTGTGTCTTCGAGTAAGAAACTCAACAACTGAGGTCCAACTAGTGCGGTTTTCAAACGCTCAATTCCCTGAGAATGATCTATTTGCAGCAACATGACGAGCACATCAGTATCTCTTTCATCGCTTGGAACTAGCGAAGAGGTAAAAATGTATTTATGGCAAAACTTTTTTGCAATTTGAGGGGAAATCAATGTTTTAATAGCGGCCGTTTTCCGTGCGCTTTATCCGTCCGGGCTCTTGTAGGAGTAAAGATGTCATCTAATATGGCTTTCCCCTGAAAAGAGGACCCGCGCCTATGTATTTTAAAACTTTTTTTTAAAGTCATATTTTACATTATCCCCAATATTTTGCAATTAAGGTGCTTTACATAATTATTATTACATAATATTTTAATGGCTATTTTCAAAGATGTACTGCAAAAACTACACACTGTCAGTTTAAGTAAGGTAACAAAGTATTTGTACGTCGTTACTTGACACCTTTGGTTATCATGAAGAAAACAACAAAATAAACACAATTAACAAAAAACAACAAACACCACCAACACCAAAACCCCACCCCCAAAAACCCACCCCAAACCCCCACCACACCAAACCCACCCCACACAACCCAAACCCAACCCCAAACCCCACCCAACCCACCCCAACCCCAAACCAAAACCCCACACCCCCCACCACCCCAAACAAAAAAAAGCTTATACAAACAGATAGTGAATGGTTTTAACCATCTTTTTAAGCTTCCTCTCACATTTGAGACACCTCGTTATATCACATTTACTGGGATAAGTCAATACAAAAACAGTATAGGGTAGATAAATCTATTTAACAGAAACATTTAAATGCTAAATATCTAAGCCAGAAAAAAAAACAAAAAAACAGATCACAATCCCGATTTACATTGTTTTTATAGTGAATAAGAAGTTTAAAATCAACTTTTCTGACAAAAAATGAGCTGTTTGAATTAGCTCCATTAAAACTAGACTCTTTCATATGCCGGTGATGGCGTGTAGTGACTAACTGCACAAAGAATAGATTGTATTCTGTGCTAAAGGTTTTGTTTCGCTCCATAGGAAGCTCATCCACATCCCCTGCATAGAGAAGCCAAAGGTTAAAGAGACAGCAGGCTTATAACTGACAGAAACCTTGTGTCTTCAAAGGTGCAACTTTCCACGAAATGAAAAGACATCTTGCTATTACATTTATACAGTTTTTTTTTAATTGCAGCACACTAAAATAGTCCTCTTATTGGAAAAACTTTTTTTAACAGGACTATGGAAGAATTGTCATTTTGGGAGCCTGAGAGATTGGGACACAACATGGTCCACGCCAGAACTATTGAAGCTAGGTCAAGTGGGGCATCAACAGCCAGACCACTGAGATGGCTGGATATTCTGGATGGGGAAATGTATTAAAGACATACACAGAGATTCACTGTCTGTTTTTTTTCAAACCCAACAACTTTAAAGTGATCAAAAAATACCAAGCAAAACACATTATTAAAAAAATATTCACAAAAAGAAATCAAGGGTTTGATTATATTAACAAGATTTCTTGCATGTTAGTTTTTGATGAAGTTTTATAGCATCTGGTGAACATCTTTCTATATCAGGTGTTGTTGGTGTTTTTGCTACTGGAGATGATGCTTTGCTGGTTTGTCGATGAAACAGGACACTTGTTGTCTGCTTCTCTGTGTTCTTTTCTGAGCCAGGATCCTCTGCAGCTCTTAAAATAAAAGAAATGATGTGGCTTCAAAGCTTTTAGAAACGAACACAAAATATCAAACAGGAAAGTAAGAAGGAATATTAGAAGCAAATAAAAAAATAAATCAGTCTTACTGAGTGTTTCTGGTTTGTTTGTCTGTTTTTTTCTCCATTTGAAGTTTCCTGTGCGACACATGGGGGATTTAAGAACGAGGACAAAACAAAAACATTACTGAAGAAAAATATGAAGCAGTCTGACAGCACTTACCTACTCTGATGCACTTTATAGAAAATTGTGAAAAAAGCTCCAAAGAACACCAATCCAATAGCTACACCCCATAATTTGGAGAAAGAGCAAAAGGTTTAAGCATTATGACGAAGTTAATAGAAATACTGCAACACTTGATAATTAACTTACCGGCATCCCAATAATCTAATCCATAGTCTTCCTCCAAATCTGACCGAGCAATTATACATCAGAACCACAAAATAACTGTCAGTCTCTGCTTTGCACTGATTTGCATTTAAAACCACAAAACTGAGTATTTATTTGTGATGTTATGAAAAAAACACATTGTTTTACTATAAAGTAGAAGAAAAATATATTTTATTTATATTTAGCATTAAATTTTAAGTATTGTTACAGATCTTCAAGTGGATTCACTTAAAGACTTTGACTAGGCCATAACACTTCTCTCTGAACATTTAACTAAATGTTTCAGAAGAAGGACTACCAATGCATGCTGCACAATTTTTATTCCACTTCACATATCAGAAAATTCTGTGTTTATCAATCGCATTAAATACCAGGTAAGTAAACTCAGGTTTGAGATTGTAATCTGACAAAATGTGAAACTCTCCAACAGGACTGAATTCTTCTTAAAGACACAGTGGGTTAATGATTAATTAGTGAGTAATGCTGATACTTTTACCACCATCAGACGTCTCTGTGAGTCCAGGAACGATGACCAGCAGCTCTCTGTGAGCAGCAGAGAACACTGACACTGAACATCCAACCTGTGTGCTGCTGGAAGCTGACAGCAGAGCCGTGGTGGTGACGGTACCGTTGGTGTTGGTCACACTGGTGGTGTTGTAATGGGAGAATCTGAGGTTCTGCTGTAGGACAGTCAGTGTTACAGTGGGAGCAGGTCGACCTGTGGCTGAACAGGACACGACTGACTCTGCAGGAGAGTTTGATCGTCTGAAATTGAGGACGGGTTCAAGCAGCTCTGAGCAGAGAACACGACAAATATGTTAGATACAGAAGTACCAGTCCCAGGACATAACTAGTTTTTTTTTTACAACATTAAAGGCATATGTATGCCCCTCTATCATGCAATCCGACAATATTCACATCAAATGAATGAAATGAGCACCTGGAAATACCAACATAAAACTTGAACTAATTTTTTTTTTAAATTTGAAGTTTCAGTAGCCGACAAGTTATTTTGTTGGCACATAGCGTGTTTCAGTCCCCAACTATCTACTGTTGCTATATTCACAGTCATTTTCATAAATAAAATTTAGGCGAGGACAAAGAAGTTCTAAAGTGACTAACTTTTTATCAGCCACTAGAGGGTGTTATCTTTACAAAGAGCTAAAACATGCTTTTTATACTCAACAGGGCTCAATAACATCAATAATTCTGATTTGGAGAGGTTATATTACATGCGACTTAGCGATAGCATCCACTACATTACCTACAGTTAACCATCTAGAGATATTCTGGTGTTCCTCACTCACCATACAGTTTGATGCAGGTCCAGCCAATCAGGGCTCCTCTAGGATAGGTGTTAAACAAACATCTATAGCAGCCTTTATCCTGCTCCGACACATTCCTGATCATCATGGAGCAGCTCTGAAGATCTTCATACTGAAAATCCATCTTCCCCTGAACATCAGCACTCACTCTAGATCCAAATTTCTTGGTATAAGTGGCGAGATTCTTCTCTCCATTTGAAAGGACTTTCTGCCAGGTGATCTGGAGAACATCTTTATCTTCAGTGAGCCGACAGCTTAGAGAGGCTTGGCCTCCCACTGCTGCCCACACAGCCTCCTCTGTTTCTATTAGAGCCGACTGACCTGAAAGAAGAACTTCCAGAATTAAGGCTCTTAGTATTAATATCACATTATTTCGGCGAATGAAATTTAGCCATAAACATTTTGTCATTAATCTATTTGCGATAGAGGTGCTTTTTTCCCCTGACAGAACATAAAGAAAAACATGTCGAATTTGCTGCATGTTAAAATGATTTACTCTGTAATACTTAAAGGTTGAATATGGAACAGTTTCATAAAAAGCTGCAAAAAAAAAAATATCATACTTCCACTGGGCTTTTAGAGGGGTGCACAATGAGAGTACAACAATTCCTTAAAAACTTATATTTGAATTAACATACAATAAAATCTACATTTAAAACGGGCAGGACAATGACGTAATGTTTACATCTACCAGCCAGTAGCGGCCACAGGTTGTGGGTTGACAGATACGGTCTCTATGATTGCTTAAACCTTATCAGACTGGATCAGTTTCAGGTCTTGCTGCAGATTCTTTGGTTTAGGTTTGGTTGATTTGACTAGGCAGTTCTAATGCATGGAGATGCTTTCAACCAGTATTGCTTTTTTTTGGTTAGATATGTCAAAATAACTGTGTATGAACATTCTCACTCTCTCCAGACACATTGCGGCAGAAGGACTTCAAAAAGCTTTTTTTTAATCTATTTTTTTATGTAAAGAACATTGATTGTGCAAAATTAATTTATTTTTTTCCCCAAAAAATAATTCTACACAAAAGTTCTCACAACATAAATACAGATGAAGATATTTTAAATGAAATAAAACTAAACAAATTATGAAAATAAAGTTCAAAATTGTCTACTTACCTGGTTACTCATTTACACATTTAATATTGCACAAAATAATGTTTAAATTAAAAGTGCTTCAAGTTCAACACGTTTCTTTGCTGTTAAATTAACAAGAAATTTTAAACTTTCAATATCTAGTGTGAAGACAAACACCAATCATCAGTATCCTTGCATACCTGGTAGTAATATGTACCGGTAGGCACAGCTTGATGACATCAAATTGCTTAATGAGGTATAGTCAAAGTCTCTACCTTTGGCTAAATTTTTATAATTTCTACCTTATACTTTTCATCTTGACCACCACTAGTCTCAGCCTTCCCTCTCTGAGCGCCCTGGGTTGAGCCGTGGCTGCTGCTGTTGATCTGCTGCTGCCGGTGTGGATTGCTCTCTTGATGGCGCTTTGGTACCTGACCTGGTTCGGTCCATTGTCCTATCTGCACTCGGTCCATTGTCCTTTTTAATGTTGCTTTTAAGTGTGTGTGTGTGTGTGTGAATGACGGTGGGGTTGGGGCGAGGGGTTAAAACTATGATCATGCTTTTAAATCCTGTAGGGAGGGATGGGAATGTGGTTTATGTGGGGTCATTTTAATTCTGTAAAGCACTTTGAACCGCAATTTTTGTATGAAAAGTGCTTTAGAAATAAAGTCTTCCAGTATGGTCTGGTGTTTAGCTCCATCCATCTCCCAATCAACTCTGAGCAGCTTTCCCACGGCCTGATGCTGCCATTACCATGTCCAGATGATGGAATGAGCAGAGCTCTGGGACACGTCCAAAGGTTACGATATTGTTTTATAACATCATCCTGCTTTAAGCTTGTCCATAACCTCATCTCTTACTTGTCTGCAGTCTGGCCTAATTTACTTCCTGTTAGATCAAGTTTCACTTTTAGTTGTTCTAAAAACACGGAAGTCTTTTTACCTTTAGTTGCGCAAAAGCTGTTGCTTAAAGAGCAACAAGATATGCTTAATATAGGCAACCAGACAAGTTATTGCAAATGTATAATTGATCTTCGAATAAATCACGGTGATCTTGCGCTTTTGACGCACTGAAGTACGTTTTGATAAGAGAAACTTTCCGTCGTTGACTGTGTAAGTCATTTCATCTGTTATCCAGCTGAATGTCTATTTTTTTCCTCACCTGTGTGTAGAAAGCTGGTGATAAAAACGCAACTGATGACAGCAGCGTGATGCATTGTAGACAGACAGTTTCATGATCTGTAGCTGACTGCGTGCGGGAGACGTCTTGACGTCACCTTGTGTTGGATTAAAAAAAATGTTGATAACTAAAAAGATTTCACGGTGCCATTTGCACATGGCTGCGTTGTCATTGACGCGGCTCTACCAGCGTCGGGACTTTTGCCGCATGTTTAGCTCCTTCTCCCTTTCCCCATTCCCTGTTAAGCAACTTTCATATGAAAAAAAAAAATCGTCCAATCGTCTTGATTGACTTATTTAGAAATAATTAGTTTATCTCCACAGAGGGGTGAAAGTAACTGAGTGTTAAACTATAGCCTACTTGAAACGTGGAATACAAACTAGATTACAGGTTTGGATATCGTTTTGAATTCGAGATTTCTATGCCATAATAAATCTTAGATGGATTAAAGCTGCTCTGTGTGCTGCTGCGTTGTTTCTTGATTTATTTTAACCTTTCTATATTTTTTTCATTAATTTTTTTGTTCATGTAGCTCCGATGTTCTCACCATTAAATATTGTAGTGCCATGATTCTCAAACTGTGATACGTGTCTCCCTAGTGGTAAGCTACTTGGAGGAAAGTTCTAAATATAGCCTATATATTTTTTTAAATAAATAAATTTAAAAATGTATAATTAACTGTGGCTGGCAACAATTACCAATAAACAATCCTTATTAGGAGTAAATAAGCCTCCGTTGTTAATTGCCTATTGTTAAAAAGGTAAGCCTTCTCTACTGTTTAGGTTGGTCTGATACTTGGAGAGCTTGACATTTTCTCAGGTGGTACCCACTGTAAAAAGTTTTTAGAAATACTGTTGTAGTGCAATGTAGGTAGATTTTGTCATCATACAAAAGTCAAATATGCATTACTTATGGTGTGTTTGCTTTACGTGGAACTGATCAACATTATAATGCTTTAAACACTTTAATTTGTACATTGGTCATCAATAAAGATGTTTTTCATTTAATGTCGGTTTTGAACTATTTCTTAGCCACAAGTTATAACAGATTGCCTATTATTCACAGTTTGATTTACATAAAAAAAATACAACTTATGAGTGCACACAGTTTTATCACAAATCAAGCTTTACTGCTTTATATATGGGGAATGGGGATATTTAAACTAAATAAGTATATCAGTCATTATCAGTGTTGGGAGTAGTGTATTAGAAAAGTAATGAGCTACAGGAATAGATTATTTTTTTCAGTAAGTGAGTAATGTAATGCATTACTCAAAATATACAGCAACATATTACTAGTTCCAATTTCAGTAAATCAAGTTACAATGCATTTTAAATAGTTTTTCTGGCCAACTAAGGCATGCAAACGAACTTGAGACTTAATAAAATAGTGTTAAACAGTATTTGTGGTGTGACACTTGTGTAAAATGTAAATTGATAAATTACGGTGGTTAGAAGTCGTGTTAGATATTTAAGATATTTTGCCAAAAGTAGCTTTAAGTAACTCAGTTAAATTTTAGGACTGTAATATGTAATGCAAGCATATTACATTTTTGACATAACTAGTGATGTGAAATTTATTACAATTTCTTTGTAACTTGCCCAACACTGTTCATTATTTTATTGTTAAGTGAAACCCCACAAAATGTGAGTCAAACAACTTAACTTTAACCAAAACGAGATAAATATATTCAAGAGCTTGATAGATAAACCTAATGAGAATGTAGGTACATAACAGGGGTCACTAACTGAAAATACACTGTATTTGTGACAGAAAAATCTGAAGGCTGTCATTTTTACAGATTAATATTCACACTAAGCACTTGCTGCAAATGTGCAGATACTTTCAACTTTATGCATGGATTCCAGGCAAATAAATCAATTAAAGAAAAGATTCCCAAACAATTTGGCATGCCGTTGACCGGAGCTGACAGCACGTTGAAAAGTTTCGGAGACTTCAGAACTGCAGCCTTTACAGTCAGTTATATTCATTTTGATGTGTGCCAAACACCGATGCCTGTTGCTTTCCTCCTGCAGGCTTTTCTGGCACTGAAGAATAGTTTACGGATCAGGAAACTGTTTGTTCAGAGTCTTTTAGACTTCTGATCGGTTTAATCGTTACCATGTAGTTTGAGGCAGGTCCTGCCAGGGCTCATCTAGGATAGGTGTTCAACATCTACAGCAGCTTTCATCCTGCTCTGTCACCTTCTTGATCATCATAAAACACCTCTGTAGTGAAAATTCATCTTATTCTGAAGCTCAGGTCTAACTTCAGCACTAAATTGCTCTGTAGAGGTTGCAAGATTAGTCTCTCATACCAGGGATTACTTTTTTGCCAGGTGATCTGGAAGAAGACGTCTTTATCCTCAGTGATAGTCACCTGATTCTATCAGAGCCACATGACCTTAAAGATAATAAACTGCTCACAAAAATTAAAGGAACACTTTTTTTATTGGGCCTGGCATGAAATCAATTAAACCTGTCTGATAATTTTCTGGTTGGTTAAGCAGCTGAGGGCATCGTTGATCACTTTCAGCTGTATTGGTGTTCATGGACTTAACAACAGGTGCACTACAGTGGCAACAATTAGAAAACCCTCAAAACAGGATTGGTTTTACATGTGGAGGTCATTTCAAGTTTCTCCCTCTTGATCTTTTTTGGCTGGTTTTGGCTTGAGTAATTATCTCTACTGGCAGTATGAGGCGATTCCTTAACCCTACAGAACTTGCACAGGTTGTCCAACTTCTCCAGGATGGCACATCCACACGTGCTGCAGAAAGAAGGTTTAATGTGTTTCCCAGCACAATCTCCAGAACATGGAGGAGCTTTCAAGAGGCTGGTGGTTATTCTCGGAGAACTGGACAGGGCCGTGGAAGGTCCTCAACCCATCAGCAGGAACAACACCTGCTCCTTTGTGCAAGGCGGAACAGGCTGAGTACTGCTCGTGCCCTACAGAATGACCTCCAGAGGGCCACTGTTGTGAATGTCTCTACCCAAACAATCAGGAACAGACTTCATAAAGATTGCCTGAGGGCCCAACGTTCTGTAGTGGGCCCTGTGCTCACTGCCCAGCACCGTGGAGCTCGACTGGCATTTGCTCAAGAACACCAGAATTGGCAAGTTTGCCACTGTTGCCCTGTACTTTTTACAGACGAGAGCAGGTTCACCCTGAGCACCTGTGATAGACGTGAAAGAGTCTGGAGAAGACAAGGAGAACGTTATGCTGCCTGCAACGTTGTTCAACATGACAGGTTTGGTGGTGGGTCAGTGATGGTCTGGGGGGGCATATCCATGGAAGGACGCACAGACCTCTACTGCCTAGGAAATGGTGCTCTGACTGCCATAAGGTATCGAGATTAAATCCTTGAACCCATTGTCAGACCCTACGGTGGTGCAGTAGGTCCTTGTTTCCTCCTAATGCACGACAATGCCCGGCCTCATGTGGCAAGAGTATGCAGGCAGTACCTGGAGGATGAAGGAATTGAAACAATTGAACGGCCTTCACAATCCCCTGACTTAAACCCAATAGAACATCTGTGGAACATTATGTTTCGGTCCATTAGACGCCGCCAGGTTGCTCCTCAGAATGTACAACAGCTCTGGGATGCCCTCACACAGATCTGGGCGGAAATGCCACAAGACACCATCGGTCGTCTGATTGGGAGCATGCCCCGACGTTGTCAAGCATGCATACAAGCTCGTGGGGGACCACACAAGACACTGAAAAGCATTTTGAGTTGCAGAAGTTAATTTTTTGAAAAAATGGACAAGCCTGCCACATCTTCATTTCACTCTGACTTTAGGGTGTCTACACGATTGAGCCCTCTGTAGGCTGAAAACTTTTATTTCTATTTAAAGACTTGTCGTTATGTGTATAAATATCCAACTTCATATTGAGATGTATCTAATGTGTTTCTTTTAAGTGCTCCTTTAATTTTTGTGAGCAGTAAATATTAAGTAATATATTGTCAGCAATAAAGCCTTCAATAGATAAATGTTCTTCTAAATTCCGGTCAAAGCTTGCAGGAAGATCCAACTTTATAGTCTAGATGAATCAGTCTGTCTGTTTGGACTGTTTTGCTGCACAAAACTTGATCTGAATAATCTAGGCTTCAATAAAGGTGACTAGGACCCATCCCAGACCATCCAGATTGATTCAATGAATTATTGTTTTATCAGCCACAGTTTTTAAAGACATCGAGAGCCATTTTTGACTAGACGCACTACTATTATGTTTAATGCCGTTTTTGACCAATATTCAAAGCCCTTGTAACATCACAACCACAATCTTTAGTTGATTTATTTGGGTTTTTAAAACCACAAAATACTAGTCATAATACTTAGCTTTCAAGATACGTCTACAAATAAAAATCTGAAAAGTGTTGCATGCATTTGTACTCAGCATGTAGCAGGAGATGAAACTGATCCAATCCGACTCGGTTTGGGCTATTTTTCAAAGAAGAAAGTGGAAAGCTGATGAAGACTCCTCAACAGACTTAATGCTGTAACTGCAGTAAAATGTGGTTTTGCAAAAAACAGTGTATACAGTATGACTTTGGTTTTCATGGCCCATCACTGACACATGAAGAGTAAATTTTAACTATAGATTAAATAATAATAAAAGCAAAAAAACGTGTTTAAAAGCTTTTTGTACATCTGCACTAGGGAGTACCAAAAAAGCGAGCTACAGCTACAGAACCATAAATAAAGTGCCTAATGGGTCAAGAAATACCTGAAAATTCTGTTTAGTTTAAGGAGTGAATATATTTTTGTTCAACTACAAATGACACCATTTTACAAAAATATAAACCTGCTCACACAATCTATATAAATCAAATCATATGTTTATTTCTGATGAGAAATCTCATTCCTGAAAGTAGCCTATATTAGCTGTGTAACATTAAATCACATCATTAAAAGTTAAACTGGAAGAAAAGAAGACTTTAAACATTAAAAACACAAAAGGAAGACAGGAATATTCGTCATTTTTCTCTAATCATTTAATAACATGATTTACACTTAAAAACATAATTTGTTATTACATCTTTTTTTTAGTTTTGTCTTTTAAATATAATGCGTATTTATATTACTTCTTTATAAAATAATCCAGTCAAACCTAGCTTTGTGTTTAAAGTATTCTATAGTGGTCATTCATCTTTTCATCTTCTCCCACTTAATCTTGGGTCGGGTCACGGGGGCAGCCTAAGCAGAGATATTTAGACTTCCTTCTTGGTCCAGATCGTCCAGAGGAATCCCAGGACGTTCCCAGACCGGCTGAGAAAAACAGTCCCTTGATTGTGTCCTAAGTCTTCCTCCTGGTCCTCTCTCAGGGTTTGGGGGATGCTACCAGAACACCTCACCAGGGGTCGTAACACCACAATAATTTCCTGTTACTCAATCTTTGACTTCTGGTTCAGCTCCTTCTTCTCTTCCACCACAGACTGGTGGGTTTGTTCGTTTGATCTTCCAGCTAGTTTTTCTGATAACACCTGGTTTCTGTTTTTGCAGTCGGCCTGTACTGCTGGCTCATATATGGAGGGCATTTTACTTTTTACCACTGGAGGTTCCTCAACTCTGAAAATATGAACAGAGGACATGGTATTGCATGTTATTTATTTTTATTGTTATTTTTCTTTTAGTCATTTAGTCAGCCAAAATAATTTTACGTCAAACGAATAAAAGTGACATACATTTAATAAAAACATCAGAAGACAAGAAGCTGTAGTTACTAGCGAAGAATTAAAAAATGTCCAAAATCAAAGGTTTCATAAATCTTCAGTACATCAAATACAATGAAAAGAGAGATGGGTTGTAAATGAAGAAGTTACTCTTTTAAAAATGTGAAAAGAAAAGCAAAAACTGGTTAAATGTTGAAAAAAATAATAAAGAGTGACTTACTGAGAGATGATGTCCAATGGATCTTCAAGGTTACTGTGTGAATCAAACAGTTCCCTGTGTGTACATGTAGAAGTAGGCTTTTAAAAATATGACAAAAAACAAGAGGAAGCGTAATAAATGCTGATGAACAATAAAAAGGGACTTACTGAGACATGATGTCCGCTGCATCATCAAGCTCCCTGTGTAAAACAGGAATGTAGAAGTAGGTTAATATTTTAAAATGTGAGAAAAACAAGAAAAAGCTGAATAAATGATGAACAATAAAAATTGGCTTACAGAGAGCTGGTGTGTGATGGATCCGCAGGCTCTCTGTGGGAATCAAACAGTTTTTTTAAGTGTAAATGCAGAAATAAGTTAAAGCTCTAGTCTGGGATATATATTTATATATAATGTTTTGGAAATGTTTGAAATGATATTAGGGTTCAATACTATGATAAAAGGTTGGTGCTCCACATCTGTGATTCTTCCTGAGTTCTGCCTTCCTCCTATAGACCCCCACACGTTTTACTCTGACCACCAAATTTTTTAACCAGTAGAATTCGAGTTTCCGCCTTGTCGCCCGTCATTTAAATGACAGTCACCATATTGGAAGAGAGCGTCAGTCATGCAGAGGATGTTCACCTCTGAAAGTTTCATAACAAAATACAATTAGGTGGTGCTGGAGGACATTTGCTGCTTTCCTCTTTGACCATCTGTGACACCATAGGTGGGGCTAGAAGGAGCAGCGGGGTGGGGTGGGTGGATGGGTGGGTGGGGGCTATGTGTTGGGAGGGGGCCTTGGTAGTGGGATTTAAAAAAAACTCTCTCACTGAAATACTCAGAACAATAGTAATCTTTTTAAAAGTGACAAAAATCAAGAGAAAGCTCAATATACCTTGAGTAACAATAAAACTGACTTACTGAGACTTGATGTTCAATGTTTTGTCCCTGTATGAAACAAACAGTTTTTTGGGGAAGTAAATGTAAAAGTGGGTGAATCTTGTTAGAAATGTGACAAAAAAAGAGAAATCTGAATAAATGTTGATTATTAACAATAAGAAGAACTTACTGAGACTTGTCTGTTGCATCTTCAAGGTTACTGTGTGATAAACAGGGTTTTGGGTGTAAATGTAGAAGTAGGTTAATCTTTAAAAATGTGAGAAAAAAAACAAGAAAGCAGCAAAAAATATTTGTCAGAATGAGGAATAACAAGAAAAAGGTCTTACAAAGACTTGATGTCCGATGTGTCGTTACACTTCCTGTGTGATACAAATATATTCTAATCACAAACATTCATTGGCTGATTGGACCATTATTCAGGTGATAAAACAGTCCAGATGGAAGTACCTGTTCTCAGGTGTTTTTCTCAGCAGAACAAAGATCAGAGCAGCAGCAACACAGACGAACATCACCAAACCAGCGCCCACAGTCAATCCTTTGGAGAAAGAGGAACACATGCTGATAGGATTAACTCAAAAAAAGGAATAAACACTGAAACTTCACCATGAACTTACCAAGAATAGTGTAAATTGAACCAGATTCTCCATCCAAACCTGATGAAAGAACCTCAGAGATCAGAATCATAAACAGACCATCAGTCTATAAATGCGAGGTTTTAGATCCTCACCACCATCAGACGTCTCTGTGAGTCCAGGAACGATGACCAGCAGCTCTCTGGGAGCAGCAGAGAACACTGACACTGAACATCTAACCTGTGTGCTGCTGTAAGCTGACAGCAGAGCTGTGGTGGTGACGGTGACGGTACCGTTGGTGTTGGTCACCCTGGTGGTGTTGTAGTGGGAGAAGCTGAGGTTCTGATGTAGGACAGTCAGTGTTACAGTGGGAGCAGGTCGACCTGTGGCTGAACAGGACACGACTGATTCTGCAGGAGAGTTTGATCGTCTGACATCGAGGACGGGTTCAAGCAGCTCTTAGCAGTGAACAAATAGATATAATGTATAATATTAAACATCTGCTATATCACCTAGAGTTAACCATCTAGAGATGTTCTGGTGTTCCTCACTCACCATAGAGTTTGATGCAGGTCCAGCCAATCAGGGCTCCTCTAGGATAGGTGTTAAACAAACATCTATAGCAGCCTTCATCCTGCTCCATCACCTTCCTGATCATCATGGAGCAGCTCTGCAGGTCTTCATACTGAAAATCCATCTTCCCCTGAACATCAGCACTCACTCTAGATCCAAATTTCTTGGTATAGGTGGCGAGATTCTTCTCTCCATTTGAAAGGACTTTCTGCCAGGTGATCTGGAGAACATCTTTATCTTCAGTGAGCCGACAGCTTAGAGAGGCTTGGCCTCCCACTGCTGCCCACACAGCCTCCTCTGTTTCTATCAGAGCCGACTGACCTGAAAGAAATATGTCAGCAAAATGTTAAATGCATGTTTGTTCTTCTAAATTATTGTCAAAGGTTGCAGGAAGATGCAGCTTTATAGTCTGGGCCGGTCAGATGGTCTTTGATGTAATTCGTGCAAAACCATTTTTATATACCAGGGCCATCATTTATCACACGTTCGTAGAAACTGTCCTATATACTATCCTACAAATGAAATTTAGAATGTTCTTATGAACAGTCAAACATCTGATTTATGAAATGTGCGGTGCCAACTAATATGTTCCTCCACAATCATGTGTTGATAAATCCCACATCCTGTACTTAGATTCTCATGTGTATTCACAGTCATTTGCATACAGAAACGCCCTCAATTAACCATATTTAGTAACACCACGTACTCTGACACTTGCATCAAATCCTTGAGTTGTTCCCAAAAATAAGGGCCAAGAAAGCCAAGAAAGGAATATCAGTTTCCCGGTAATTGAGTTGACTTTTAAAAATTTGATAGTTAATACAAATTAACTTTAACAGCGATAGTTTTTGCCTTCTATTTGCCCACAACATGCAGCAGTTATATTCCTGCTGCAGACAAAGAAATGTGACCAAGAATTGTTTAATTTGTTACTTGTAATTTCTGTGGAAATCCTTTGAACAAATTAAATGAGCTAATTTAGTCCAGGACATCGCTGTTGGTTCAGCTGAGGGGGAACCAACAAAAAGTGACACAGGCAGTAAATCTGATTGGGACAGTGAAGTTGTTCCTGTTGGAAAAAAATTATTCTATTTCAATCTGAATATAATAAAATGTCCCTCAGCACACAGCTGGGCCCAATCTCTTACTGAGGGTGTTCCGATATCACATTTGACACTTGTTTGGCCATATGTAATTGGAGACGCAGCTTTTGCTGCTATTAGTACGCAAGGAAAAAGCAACAACCTGCTTCAACGACAAGCTGTTCCATCAAGTTGTCCCAGTACAGTTTGCAAACTTTTTATTCATAAGTGTAACAACATCCTATTAAACTGAAGCGCTTGATGTAACAAATAAACAGATAAAATGCACAGATTACACAGATTTCAAGTGGCAGTTGAGAGGATCTCCATGCATGATCACCCCCAAAATTAAATGATGTATTTCTTCGCAAATTTTTAACATCTCCCGAGAGTTTATTACAAATCCGTCCATAACTTTTTGAGTTATTTTTGCTAAAAGACAGACAGACTCCTTGGTGGTGGTGAGACACTGCAGAGAGAAATATTCTGTCAAACTGTTTCAGGGTTGCAGTTCCTCCGTTCTAACAGTAGAGGCTGTGTGTACGAACAATTAGAACTGTGTTCATATTTAGGAACATTTCCAGGCACAAGTACAAGTTTACAGAGCTATTTAGCAACTCCAAATGGTTCCCCGAGTACCTTTAAGTAGCATTAACACCAATAATAAAGATGATACCAGTGATGCAGACGTTTCAAGCCTGATTGTAGTGCAAAACTAATGAGTTGTTGTTAACACAACAGGACAACCGTGTGTACCTAATGTATTAGTATTAGTAAAACATTTAGCTTCACCATTAGCAAATAAGGTCATGGACTATTTGCCACTCTGATAAGGACAATGCAGACACATTTTATGCAGATATAACTGGAGATGAAAGGAAACGTACTCAGATAAGATTAAATAAGATCAGATTGCTGGAGTAAAATGACTCAAAGGATAATTAACTTGATTTTTGTTTTTAAATCTGACGACTTGCTGGCCTGTTTGTACTCAATTTAGTTTGTACCTTAAAACTTAATTACTTTTACTGGAATGATTTTATCCCAAACCAACTTTCTCTGCCCAGACACAACCTCTTAGTGGAATCTTGCTTTTAAAAAAGGACCGTTTCTGATGAGCCAGTGAGTCGCGTGGCAGATGAACAGAAGTAGGGCAGTGGCTGCTCTCAATATACCGGCTGGGGTCTGTTGTTTAATTACAATTCCTCTGTCAGTTTCTCTTAAAGCCCCTTTCAAACAGGCCATAAAAAACGGCAATTTTCCAGACTTGGTCTGTTTTACTTTTATGTCTGAAAGCAAACTTCCTGACTCTGTGCAGTTAACCTTTACAGATATATTATCGCCTGAAGGCCAAGTAACAAGAGAGGACTTGTCGCAGTAGGTTGTTTGCGTTCAAAATACCAGATAAATTTGCAGACAAAGGGGTGGGAGGACATGGAAATCTGTGAGTGCACAAATTGATTACATATATGTTTCATATTTTAAAGGCTGCTTCACACTTGTTTTTTTGCTCCTTTTTCCATTCAGCGTAATTTCTTAAGCGTATGTGTGCAGAATTGTACACAAAAGAAGAGCACTGTGAAGAGTTCTGCTGTGTCGTCTGCCCTCCTTGCAAGAACGACTGTGTTTGGGGAAATCATTGATGTATAGGATACATTCACTGGATACAACGGCAACGTGTAATCTATATTTCCAGCAATCTATTGTTTGCAACTTGAGGGAGGACGCAATAAACACTTATCTAATCATATTTGTGAAGAAGTAAAAATATGCAAACTATAAACATAAAAGAAAAAAGTTATAAAAAAATATGAATTTAATGTCCAATTTAAAAACAGGGTCAAACTAAGCCTCACTGAGGTTAAAAGACAAAAAATAAAAATGGGTATTTAGACATTTTTTAAAGGCAGGCAGTAAATGACCCTCTCTAATGAGAAGGGGTGGGTTATTTCACAGTTTAGGAGGAAACAGGGAACAACCTGCCCCCTCTGAGCTTCAGCCCAGACATTACCTGCAGGAGCTGCTTTTACAGACCTGAGGGACCAAAAAGGTAAGTAGGGATGAAGAAGCTCAGAGAAGTATGGCGGGACAAGATCTCTAAACCATTTAAATACATAAATAAGAATTTAAAATTAATTCTAAACTACATGGACAGAGTGATGTTATTAGTTATACGAGTCGCTGATAAAAAGGTGTCTAAAATAAATTCAGTTACAGTTGCCTAATCTAAACAGCTGAAGGAAAAGTGTTGATCGTTATTTAAAAAAAGATGCTTGGCCAGAAAGAGTTTTTTGACAACAACCTTAAATGATAAAAACATGTCTTTTCCAGTTTGATTGTCTAACTTTAAACCATAACTTGACTGGGATTTTTCTTGTGTTCTCTTTGTTCCCCTTCCTCTCTTGTATTGTCAACTCACACTCATTCCTCTCCTGTCTCTCTTGTTCATCTTTTTTCTTTCTCCGTTGTCATGTCCATAACTTCAAGAAATTAAACCCACAGCCATCTTTAATAAAGATTTTTCAAAAAACAATTGGTAACAGCTGGTCTAAATAAGCTTTCATAGGTAACATTGGTAGATTCAAAGGGGCAAGTCATTAAGCAGAGGTTCTCAATCTTGGTCCTCAGGATCATCTGTCCTTCCTGTTAGAGATGAGTCTGTGCTCCAGCACACCTGATTCACATGATGAAGTCCTGCTAAAGTCTGATTTAGGTGAGCTGCAGCAGGGAAGCATCTAATCCATATAGGAAGTGGGTCCTTAGGACCAGGACTGGGAACCAGTGTGTACACTTCTGAATTTATACGCAATAAGCAATGATAAGAAAGTGTTTTCACTTTTTAGAACCTAATAAATGTTAAACATATTTAATATTAACCCATAAAATTCATCATAATAGACTGCCAATTGTAAAAAAAAGAAAAAAAGAAAAAAAAGAACTGAATTAAGCTGTATTCAAAGCAAATAAGTGACGTCATCCATGCTGACATATGTTTCATTTGTAGTCAGAACTCGGAAATTCTGACTTCCTAGTGGGTCAGACTTCAGAAAGTCTGAGATTTCATTTCAGTATAGCGGCTCCTCTCATCAATAGTAGTTGCTGTATTTGGTGGAAACATCTTTGTTTTAAAAAACAGACTTGTAAGCAGAGGTAGCTGGTAACTAGTTACATTACATTACAACTCGTTTACATTTACTTGAGTAACATTTTGAACAAAAAACACTTTTGGAGTAGTTTTACTCGACCATACATCTTACTTTTACTTGAGAAATAAAACATTTTTTATATTGCTTCTCTCACTTTAGTAAAGTCTCTGGCTACTCTACCGACTGCAAGTAGCTTTACTGAATGAAACTGAATGCTTGTTCAAATAAAAATGCTAGAGACTGACACAGAGTTTATGTTGAAGTGAGACCTCTTTTTGAACATGACCTTATCATTTTAACATTATTTTCAATCTGCTGAGGTTGTTGTGCCACTTGGAGGTCAAGTGGAGGTACCACACCCTGATCTATACACCTTACCTACTGTAAGTATAGGTTTCATTCCTTATTCATTAGTTTTAATTTTAAATAATTGATTTTGGGGGAAAAAGCCCTCTTCTTGTCAAATTCGTTATTTTACAATTATGTAATGATTTCTATTTGTTTTTAGTCTTCAGAATTAGCAAAACGTTACATTTTTATCCAATTATATATCTTTTAAATATTAAATTATATGCTTTTTACTGAATAATTTTTTACTCTTGAGTAATTTTTTGGATTACTACTTTGTACTTTTACTTGAGTGAAAATATGTGAAGTAGTGCTACTTTTACTTGAACAGTAGCCTATTAACTACACACCTTCGCTAGTAAGAAGGCGTCTAAAATCTTACATGTAGCGCCTGCTACTCTAAACTTAAAATAAAAGCGGTGTTTGCATATTAAAGTATAGTTTGAAACGATGTTTGTAAGTGGTAGGCTACTACTATGGCTACCTGAGAATCTTATCTTGTTTATTTGGGCGTGATAAACCCAGCTCGACTTCCGCGGTAAATAACACACCGATAACTCGTTTATGTTTCTGTGGATTAATAAATGCTCTTCCTACTAGCGCTAAACTTTTGATGAAGCTGTCGAGAAAATATCTTATAACTGTCTATTAGGCACTGGATTCCTAAAAAATTATATTTAAAACAAAACCTACCGATTGTAAAATGACTCATTTACGACCAAAACGAGAGGAAAACTTGAGGGGGGAAAAAAGTAGAAATATAGGTTTCTGGTTTCTACTACTGTATAATAAAACCAATCGTCTCTCACCTGTCTCAAGGATGATATGTACTAAAAAACAGCTGATTGTAACCACAGCTCGCATTTTGTAGCCCTTCAAAAAGCCCTCATACTTCCTGTTGATTTGGAGCTGCGCTGAAACGCAGACAGGTGTGTCTTCTAACCATGACTCACGTTTAAAGCTTCTGCGCCTCACTAATGGGGACGGATCCACCCATCCCTAAAAAAAAAAAAAAAAATCTGGTTATTTTTTATCTTTTTACCATGCAGTTTTTTCAGTTGCCCCACCTTCAGCTTTGATTATAGCATTCATTCACTCTGGCATTGTTTATGATCATCTTCTGCAAGTCACAAGCTTTATCTCCATCCTGTTTCATTAATTTTTCACCAAGATCTTGTATTGATGACACAGAACCTTCCCTGGCACATCCCAAAGACTCTTAGTGGAGTTAAGCTCGGGACTCTGTGGTGGTCGATCCATGTGTGAAAATGGGTTCTCTCAGTCTGGGTCAGCAGAACACGATCATGGGGGCGACTGCTGACTGATAGATGTTCATAAGACTGTCAGCGCACAATCCTCTTCTTCTGCTGCTGCCCCAGTCTCCGCTCTGCTGTCTCTGTGATCTCTCTTTGAGCATGCCCTGCTGCTTCCCTTTCATCTGATTGAAAAGTCATTAGTGGCTGCAGGTGTGCCAGGTTGTCACAAGGGGAGGTCCTTCAGCCACACAGGAGAGAGGAAAACTCCCCAGAAAAGGATTTCACACACACACAATAAATAAAATAGGATGCACTGCAAAACACATTAAAAAGATCTCTCTCCTGGTCACTATGTGACATATGCTCGTGGCCGATCAGTCCTAACTGGCAACTCTCCATTAAATTTATGGAGGGAAGGGGGTGAGTGACTGAGAGCGTCCTAAATTGTCTTTCTTCGACTGCAGTACTCCAATTTGACCACATGATGTCAACATTACGCTTCATAACTTTAAATAAGCTAATTCATTATCAGACATCAGCTCCCTGTAGTAATACAAAGAAAGAAGATGGTACAGAACAAGATTAAAAACATCTTTAATAATTAGTGTTTCGTTTATCAAGCAACATAAATTATCAAGTTGGACTCATTTTATTTTCAAGCATTTTAAAAGACTAACTGGATCTTCAACACTCAAATTACTCTGTTAGGTCCAAACAGACTTTTGGCCACTTTAGGGGATTTTTTGAAGTAGCTGTTTTCTGGCTTTTTCTTGACAGATGATCGCTGTCTAATCTCATTTGTCTGTTGTATGAGAGGTGTCCTGATCCTGTAAAAAAGAGAAGTAAATATTACATAAAATAAATCTTTATATAACTAAAATCGCAGAGACATTGAGATTAATGACCTAATTTCCAAGGTACACCAGGACAAGAACAACAGTGTAACAGAAACAATTGTTAGGCAGTTAAAGGAGTCATGACCTGTAATTTTCACTTTTCCACAAGAAAAACGGTATGTTATAATTGCCTGATGATTATACACTGGCCGGGAAGCTGATATTGAAAAGTGAAGCGTTTGTTTGCATCAGAGATCGTCAACCAGCCAACGTGCATGCACACTCAAGTACGAGATTTCAATTTCTGCGCCGACTTGACGTGAAGTCGGCAGGATATACCATATATGGACACCGCAGACCTATCCTTCAGGAAGCCCGCCGCGCCCCTCTCATATTCAGACTAGCGCCGCCATTACTGAATTCCGATTCAAACTAGGAACTCGACCGTGAAAGATGCAGAAACGTGGTGCACATGTGAGTTGCTCTGTTCTTGACTGCCAGAATCCACATGGAAATGTTTTTTTCTCTCCCAAAAACAGACCAAGCTATCAGGGATCAGTGGATTACATTCATTTACAATGGGGCGATTCCTACAACTCTTCCCACTGGCTTAGGTGTGTGTGCAAAACATTTTACGCCAGAATCATTCTCTAATTTGGGGCAATATCAGGCAAAGTTGGCAGGGAAGATCCGTTTGGGAAAAGGGGCCATTCCAACAGTCCGAGACTTGTCTGCAATTGAAACAGTAAGGCTGTGTTTTTATTGCTCTACTGTGTGTAACAAACAGCAGCTAACAGCTATTGTATGCTACCGGGAGAATCTTGGACGTAATGATATGCTAAAACGTTACCTGTGGTGTCAAAACCCCTCCTTTCCGCCACCAATCAACGGGTCCCTAATTTGTATCATTATAATGACCGTCCACGAGAGCCAAAATGTCGCATCAGATCTCGCGAGACAATAATGCTTTCAGAAATAAGGGTCTGAGGAGCTCCTTTTTTATTATTTTTTCAAATTTTTTTACACTTTTATTTTTTATAAGGACTTGAAACACCATAATAGAGCGTTGTAATCCAAGATAGTCCTAGGTTATGACTCCTTTAAAACACATTAAAATGATAGCAGTGCAGAAAAAAAGACATGATAGTAAATTAACATATGAAACATTAAAAAGAAAAACATGACATGAAAATAACTTTTGACTTGAACATTTGACTTTTTTGTATAGAAAAAAAAGCACAATTTCTATGTCAGCAGCACTGTGGAGAAGCATATCTAGTCTAATGGTGAGATCATACCACACTTTTTCAGCGTCAAGCAACGCTTACAACGCATCTATTTTGACACACATACATTTTTAAGATGAAGCTTCCAAAGCATCTGCCGGATGTTTTAAACACTAGCAGATCATGGTTGGCTAGATAACTTCGATGTCGGGCGACGGCACTGCAGTGAGACGCTCTGATTGGTTGGCTCACTGCGTCAAGTTCTCGAAAAGTACTGCTAGCGGAACTTCTGCTTTGCTTGCGTTTGCTGCTTTGCCACTTGAAGCCAACGCACACAAAGCACCGCAGAGACTCCGATGGACCCAACCATAGACTTTACATGTAATCTTGCCGTACTTGACGCTGACGTTTGGGGTGGTATGAACGAAATGCTTTACTGTTACAAAGCTTGATCTACAGCTGTAAATGACAGTTTGTCAGCATAAAAATGCTAATTTACAAATAAAATGTTTATTGATACTGTATAAGTGATGAATGAAAAAGACCTCAAACAGAGCCCTGTGGGACCCCTTTATGAATCGACAGAATTTAGCTAAAATCATCAACCCTTAAACTACACAAAGTATACATTTTAATTAACTCATTTGAAATTTTTGTTGCAGGGGATTAAAAAAAAAAAGTAAATCGACTTTTTGTGAAATGGCACAATTTTGGCTCGCCAGAGATTCCGTAGCCAAATTGGTATGGGTTTGCTGCGACAGATATGGAGCAAGAGACCCCATGCTGTTCCATTTGCCTGAAGCCCATCACAGTCAAAGGCAGCAGCACCACAAACCTATTCCAACACCTTAAACAGGAATCCAGCCAAATATGAAAAAGGCCAGCCTCTGAGACGAACAAGACCACAGTGAAAACAAACCTAAGCTAAAAAACAGCTGACTGTAGCCGAATCCGTTGCATATATGTATTTGTTTTCTTAATAAGTGGGGGGGAATCGGAAAACAAAAAAATTGTAAAACGTAAAAAGAAGTAATAAAATCAGATTTTATTCATAGCCCATACCGGGATAAAGAACTAACTGATGTGTGATCTGAGATATCTCCACAACCAGAACCAAAGCATTTTTTATTAGAATAAATTCTCACCTGGGCGTAGATTCTGGTCTCAGTGGTGTTTTGTTATTCTCATCGTCTCTGTGCACAGAAAAGTAGCACTCAATACCCAACATTAAGAGGATTTGATGTTTCAGGGAGTAAAAAGGTTAAAAGAGAAAATTACCTGTTTTTGTGTTTTTTGCATCCCCAGTAGGCGATAAATGTAGTTATGGCACAAACCCAAACACAGGCCACAACTAAAGCAGCTACAACAAGGATCAGGGTGGAAGCTTTAAGAAAAAGAAGAAAAACAATCAACACCACAATCAGAAATCTGAGAGCAATGCTCGCAATTAAACTTACATTCAGAGTCCTGCTTCTCTTCAAAACGTGAACTAGATTGTTCAACAGAACCTGTTAAATAAAATAAACTTCAGGACGACGAACAGATCATCCGTCTATAAATGTGAGTCTCTGAGTGATCCTCACCATCATCAGACGTTTCTGTGAGACCAGGAACGATGACCAGCAGCTCTCTGGGAGCAGCAGAGAACACTGACACTGAACATCCCACCTCTGTGCTGCTGGAAGCTGACAGCAGAGCTGTGGTGGTGACGGTGACGGTACCGTTGGTGTTGGTCATCCTGGTGGTGTTGTAATGGGAGAAGCTGAGGTTCTGCTGTAGGACAGTCAGTGTTACAGTGGGAGCAGGTCGACCTGTGGCTGAACAGGACACGACTGATTCTGCAGGAGAGTTTGATCGTCTGACATCGAGGACGGGTTCATGCAGCTCTGCATGGAAAGAATAAATGTGTGAGCATGACACTTTGATCGATTAATGCTTAATTTTGATAAAATACTGTGGTTTCTTCATTTTTATAAAATTTTCTAACATTTGATGAGTCACATTTGTTTAGTCATTTGTTTATAGCAACAATGTTCCACTACCCTACTTGAGAATTCATACTGCTTGAATATTTTTATATTTTGTAGCGTATTTTATTAGGATTTTAAGTGACGGCCCCACTCCATGTGGGGGAGGATTGCAAAGTGGAAGAAAACTGTAAACCGCTTTGTTCCAGATCAAAACTAAAATACTCTTAATCAGCACTTTATAGAACTATCTGATGCTCAATAACAGCTGCAGGCCTTTATGGGGTCATTCTCTACCAGGTTTTCACATGAAAAAGCTGAAATTTCTTCCCATTATTCTTTGCCATATAGCTCAAGTTTAGTAAATGTTGTTGGAAAAAGCCTGTAAATATATTTTTTCAAGTGAAAGAACAGCTTTTTAATTGGATTTCTGTCTGGACTTAGACTAGATCATTCTAACACATGAATATCCTTGGATGTACCTCAGACTGTATGTTTAATGTTGTTCTGCTGGAATGTTAACCTCTGGCCTTGTCCCAAGCCTCTCACAATTTTCCAATAAGAATGTTTTGTATCCCCACAGCAGTGTTTCACAGTTGGAATGTTGTCTTCAGTGTTAGCTATTTCCCATATTTCTGTTTAGCATAGCAGCCAAAATGGTTTATTTTAATCTCATCTGATCTTGCCCTTACATGACTTAGCCTTATGGTAACTGAAACCAAGTCTTCTTATGATCTTCTACTACTCCATAAAAGGCTTTCTAGACTTTCAAACTACCAGAGCTATGGGGTCTCTGCAGCTCCTCCAGAGCCACCATTTGGCTGATTCTCTGATTAATGGTACCCTTACTTTTCAGTCAGAGCTGGTGTTAGCAATTTAAGTTCCTTCAGCACAAATTTGCCCCTGTGTCACACACACACACTTCATTTTTAACATCAAATTACATATTATTTAAGATTAACGGAGTTCAGTACTGTTCTTCAAAGTAAATACTTTTGAAGTTTTTCTGACGTCTTTACCGCCGTTAATATTTTTCACGATTTTCCTTTGTCAAAGCATCTTCATCTTAATTCAGTAGTGCATAGCTTCATGCAAAATGATGCTTCACGGTGTTGTGCAACAGGGATGCAAAAATGTTAGTCTCCCATAACCATCAATAATTAAATAATTAATAATTAAAGCAGTACTGCATCCTTGATGCACAACTGCAACACAGAAACAACATTCCTGCTCTGAGCGCTGTCTGAGAGCTCTTAAATCCCTTTGTCATGCTACCTGTCATTATGACAGCTCACCCTGGAAGTGGTTTCTAATGCAAAAAAAGAACTGCTTTCAGTTCTAGGTGTACAGATATGTTTAGGTATGTTTTTAGTTGTGCTATACTCCTCCGGTTTTTGTACTTGTTCTGAATCAAAACACTGGAGACCTTCACAGAACATTGGGATTTATAGAGAGATTAAATTACACACAGAGGGACTCTGTTTACATATGAGGTGACTTAAAAGCAACTAACTGCTGTAGTTTTATTCAGGGGTATCAAAATAAAGAGGGCTGCATAAAAATACACATTTTCAATACATTTTGAGAACTACGTTTCATTTAACTAAGTTAGAGCTTCATCAGTCAGAACATTATTTTTATTTTATTTTATTCTAGTCTATTAATAAGCAGAATTGACATTTATCTTTAGAAATGTGAAGGGTGTGAGTTGTTAGGAGATGTTCTGGTGCTCCTCACTCACCATAGAGTTTGATGCAGGTCCGACCAATCAGGGCTCCTTCAGGATAGATATTAAACAAACATCTATAGCAGCCTTCATCCTGCTCCGACACATTCCTGATCACCATGGAGCAGCTCTGAAGATCTTCATACTGAAAATCCATCTTCTCCTGAAGCTCAAGACTCACTCTAGAACCAAATTTCTCTGTATAGGTGGCGAGATTCTTCTCTCCATCAGGAAGGACCTTCTGCCACGTGACTTGGAGGATGTCTTTATCTTCAGTGAGACGACATTTCAGGCAGGCTTCATCTCCAACTGCTGCCCACACGGCCTGCTGGGTTTCAATCCCAGATACTGCACCTGTATGATGGAGATCAGACACATGCAAAACTATTCACTCCCATAAGCTAAAAATCCAGGGCATTTACAGGAAATGATGTGAAGTGCCCAAAAATAATTTTTTACATTTTATTTTACATTTAGGTTAACTGAGTGAATAAGGCTGAATATAAATATACATTATTCTTTTCAGTTAATTATTGGTGAAAAAACCCCAACAACCTTGAAAACCATAGTTTCGTTTCAGCTCCACAGTTATCAGCCCTACTTTGTGGAATTTGTGTTGGGTTTTTTTAGGACAAAATGTGGAGAACAATTATTTTTACGTACAGCAACAATTAAAAGAAATTACGAGATCTGAAAGTTTTTCGTTTACTTTTATTTTAAAAAATAGGTTAATGTTAAAAGGCTCTTAATAAAACTGTCCATAACCTTTCAAGTTTAGCATGAATGTGTGAAAGAAAAAACGTCCTTATCTTACCTTTAATAAGGATTCCTAACAGCAAAAAGTAAAACGGGAGAGCACGGTAAGCCATCGCAGCAGATTTTCAGCGCCTAAATTTGAATTGTAAAAACTGCAGGGGCGTGGCTAACGCAAAACAAGAATTTAACCATTTAAAATCTAGGTTTTGGGAACAAAACGTGCACCTGTAGATAGCCTACTATAGCCTACTACTTCTTTAAAAATTTATTAAGAGTCCACTGATATTAGTTGGCCTGATTAAAAAATGTCCTTATTTTACCCTCTCTCGTTTAACCTCACCGCCCATACACCTTAAAGGTACTTTCACTTTCTCTAGGTCGTTTGAGTTTCAACAATAAAATCTCCTGAACCAGTTATACAGAGGGCAATAAATACCACAATAAGCATGATGATGCCAAATAAAAAAACATCTAATATATTGTGATTTAATCCAAACAAACACCTGAGTACATTATTATTCCTCACCTGGTTTAATAAGCCTAGGGCGAAACAGAACTTCTTCTAATCAGAAATGAACAGCGACCTCTTGTGGTCTTCTATCAAAACAAAGTTGTTGTTTTTTCACCTCAAAAACCAGTAAAGCATATCAAGTAAATTAACAATAGACAATAAAAACAATTAGCCTAAATAATTTATTTTCATTTTAAAATCAAATAATTGAAGAAATTATTATTTCTGTGGCCAAAAACAGATTTTCTTTGTGCCATATTCTGTAAGGGTGAATGCTTTCGTCATCATGTGCAGCAAAATAATGCAACTTCTTTTAATACTCATCCTCGTCCAAGTTTATCCACATTTTCAAACGGTGCTTTGAAGTACTTTTGTGGGACAGAACCTTAAAAGACTTGGTTCAGGTTTTTGCTAAATTGGTTCTGTAAAATAAGCATTTATAGTTACTTTATCTGATGTAGACTATGATGACACTTTGAGGTTGTTGACATTTTATTTAGCATCCTCAAAGATGAGGAAACTTTTAAGCTAGATGTATGCTTTTTGTCAATAGGATTATCAGCTAATTTAGCAAATAAGATGCTTTGGAGTCCATTAGGATAATTTTCAAATAGCTACAACAGTTAAAAAGCACACGTGAATCTATGCTCTTAATAAAGATCACTGTTTGAGTTTTATCTATTGGAAACTTGAAGCTCTATTTATGTCCCCGTTACTCAACTTTATAAATAGCTTCTATGCATTCTTATTTTGAGATATTGTAGATTTCCTCCGCTTCATCGTCTGCAAAAAGCGATCTGTTTATATCAACTGCTATATCAAAGAAAACATGATTTAACTAGTGGACTAATGTGGGGGATTGCTGAGAATTCCTGATGCAATCTTCTGTGGTTCTGTAATTCCTAAATTAAACATTGTATTGTAATAACTCTTCTTGTAAAGTGCCTTGAGATGACATCTGTTGTGAAACGGCACTATATAAATAAACTGAATTGAATTGAATTAATACTGCTTCCCTGAGGGGTCCCATTATCAACATTAAAACAACTTGACAGATAATTTCCAATTCTTACTTGAATAGTTATTTCTGCAAAAAACAAAAAAAATAAAAAAAACTTAAGCCAATAAAATGTTCTACCTCCCACTCCTACTCTTGCTTTTTTGACATTAGTCATAACCTGAAATTTTAACTTTTCCAAGTAAAAACATTTATATCAGGGTTGCCTAATGATTTTACACCGGCTGGGTATTTAAAAAAAATGGAACGTTTGTTTACCTTTGGCTTCCTCGACAGGCAACCTGCACGCGCACTCAAACATGAGATTTCAATTTCTCCCTCAGTTTGACATCAAACCAGGAGGATATGTCCTATATGGACATCATACACCGAACAAAAATATAAATGCAACACTTTTGTTTTTGCTAACCTATTTTTATGAGATGAACTCAAAGATCTGAAACAATTTCTACATTTATAAAACAATAATTTTTCTCAAATATTGTTCATAAATCTGTGATGGTGAGGACTTCTCCTTTGCTGAGATAATCCATCCTACCTCACAGGTGTGCCCCTATCAATATGCTGATTAGACAGCATGATTATTGCACAGGTGTGCCTTAAAGTGTAATAACCAATTCTTTGCCCCTATTCCACACACCAATTACTAAACCCTTATTGGACTACATCCTTATCCTTTTTCGCTAATAGCTGCTCCTTAGAGACTCCATATCTCTAAACACTCCACTGGAATAACTGGATATTTGATGGTTCCTGGTGCCTTCACCTGCTTTATTTCATCAAAATATTTCAATTTCTCTTCTACTCTCTTCCTCTGAATTTCTAACCTCACACTCACTGTAAGCTGCACCGTATCCTTCCCCACATTTGCAGCACTTGGGTTAAACTCCTGTACCGCACTTTCCATGTTCATGGTTTCCACCACATCTGGCACATCTCTGCTTTTGATCATATACCAATGCCACATGACCGAACATTACACATTTAAAACATCTAACCGGTTTAAGCACAAACTCTTTGACATAGCAACACAAAAACCCATGCATAACTTTTCCTAGCAGAACATCACCCTCAAATTAAAGTACCAATATTTCAGTATCTTTTCTGACTCCATCTATCCACGACCTAATCTGATAAACACAAAGGATTATTCCATCTTTCAATGTGCTTCTAATCTCATCAACACTCATATAGGCACCGTTGCGTCCCCTGATGGCTCTGTCCCCTCCTCTAACTTTGGTTGCACTCGCAGCCTTTACCATTACACTCTTTCAGATGCCTTTCAAGCCTGATCAAGTTATACCAACCAGTAAATTCCTATCCTGCGATACTTAACAAAATCCATATTTCCAATCATTTCATTTAAGATTTTTGTTAGTTTAAGTGGGTTGATCCTACCCCTCCCAACTTCTGCCCAAACCAAATAACCCACTTAATACACTCATGTCTGTTTGAACCTTCCAAATTGCCTCTACCCTTTCTCTACTCACCTATTTTTTCTTAACGCTTTGATCCTGATCTCCCTGTTCTTCCTCCTCAAATTCTTCCATACTATTTTAACCCTTCTCCAAATCTAATAAAACATTTTCAGCAGAAACAATTCTTGACCAAATTTAACAAGGGGATCAGTGTTTTTAAAGGGGGCGCAGAAGAAAAGAGTGAAATAAAAACAGGACAATGTTTTGTAATTTATGATTCCAGAGCTGCAGGTTGAAGACCTTTGATCCAGCAGATGAAAACTGTTAATTCTATCTCAGTACAAAGTAAATAGTTTTTTGGGAGCAATTGAGTTACCAACTAACTCCAGGTCGCAGTTTGTGGCCCTTCAATAAGCAGTCATACTTCCTGTCCTGCCTTTTGTTAGGCTACGCTTAAACGCAGACAGGTGACTCATGTGTGAGGTCAACAGCTCCTTGGCCTGAATAATTGTGATGGATCCTCCCATCTCTTTAAAAATCTGGTTAATTGCTACTTCCTTGTTACCAGACAGTTTTAAAGACACACCCAGGGCCTCTTTAATTATGATATAATGCTGAAATAAAGGCATTAAAAGGCATTATTTCTATATTACAGCATGTTTCAAAATGATTCATATCCCTTTATCATTTTGTCACATCGTGATCCCAAACTTTTTATTTTATTAGGACTTTATGTGAAAATCAAACATGTGCTACTCATATCAAATGGCTTTCAAAGGACTTTTACAAATATAAATCTGAAAGGTGTGGCATGCATTTACTAATTTACTAATAAGGAAGGGAAAAGTTAAATTAATAATGTAGTATACTCGCTTTATGTCATTTTTTAAGGAAGTTTAAGTAAATGTGCCCCTGTAAAAAGAAAGTAAAATACTTTTGATGTTCAAAGTTTTTTCTCCATAAATGCAAATCTTTATACCCTGACTGGCTAAAGCAATAAATTAATCATATAATTTTGATCTAAACAATTTTTTTCTACTGTTAATGAGGTCACACACCCTAATAATTGGTTGGTCCGCCTTTAGATTGGATTACATTAGCCATTCTCTGTGGCATTGTTTTTCTAATCTTCTGCAAGCCTCAAGCTTTATCTCCATCCTGTTTCGCAGTAATTTTTCACCAAGATCTGGTATTGATAAAGGGAGATGTAAAGCCTCCTCCGGCACAAACCACAGACTCTTAGTGGAGTTATGGTCTGGACTCTGTGGTGGTGGATCCATGTGTGAAAATGAGGTCTGGGTCAGCAGGACACGATCATGGGGACGACTGCTGACTGGACAGATGCTCAGAAGACTCATCCACACACAAAGGTCATGACAGAAAGGCTGGTTGTTCAAAGTGCGCTGCATTCAAACATATTCATAGACAGTTGAATGGAAGAAAAAAATGTGGTAAGAAAAGGTTCACCAGCAACAGGGATAATCGCACCCTTGAGAGGATTGCCCAGCAAAGTAGCAGTAATAGAGACTGGACTGAAGCTAGAAGAAATATAAAGCATGTTTTCTGTTTTGTTCAAAAGCTTTGAAAAAGATTATGCAGTTTGTAGCTAATCCTTAAAAATAAAATTCTCTCTTTAAATTACCTAATTACCAGACATGTTTTGTTTATCAAACAACATAGATTTTCAGTTTTCAAGCATTTTAAAAGAGCAACTGGATCTTCAACGCTCATGTCGCTCTATCAGATCAGAAGTCACCTTGGTACTAAAGCTGATCTCATTCTCGACCATCATTAAAGTTGTCCTGATACTGTAAAAAAATGTATATACATTTTTGTATATATAAGCAAAATCTTGCTGAGATTAACTTAATTTCCCAAGGGAACAAGACAGGCAGCATAACACTGTTAGACCGGTTTTAATAACAAAACTGTCAATAGCAGTTAAATCTTAGCATGAATGAGTTAAAGAAAAACTTTCTTATTTTATCTTTTAATAACATTTCCTAACAAGAAAAAGTTAAATGGAACAGCAGGGTAAGGGTTGCATAAAAGCTCCTGAACCAGAGAGAAAAACGGGGGATAAAGAGTGCAATAAAAAGCATGGCACAAAAAAATAAAAATTGGATTTGTTTTATTGTGATTTAATCAAAACTTACAGCTGCATTAGTAGTGAAGAAAACAAAAACCTGAGAACATTATCATCCACCGTTTCAAGAAAAAGTCCTGGTTTACAAGTCTAGTGCGAGATACAGCTCCTTGTAATAAACAGCGATCTCCAGTGGTCATGTATTAAAAAAATTCAGAGCATTGTTCCGTGTTTTTATTTCACAAACCAATAAAGCATATCAAATAAGTTGTAATAAGTTTTAATAAAAGAAATTATTATTTTTATGCTGAGAAATGGAGAACTTTAAAATTGGTTAGTTATATGGCTCACTTTTTGGTTAGGACATGGGATTAGATATATAGAAATAATCAGCAAAAAAGAAAAAAAAGAAAAAGTTCTCTTAATTCTGACACCCTCCACACCTCAAGTTAGGCAAACAAAGCACAGGCTTCCCTTTTTCTACACTTTTCCGAAACAAGTGTTGAGGCTATTAGAATAGGAGATAAGACTACTGTTTTACAAAACTTTTTTTTTTTTTTTTACAAAAAACCCCAGCAACTTCAACAAAAATTTGATTCATTATGTAAATGCAAACAGATTTACCTTGAATAATATTTTTTTTTCAATTACTCACCCAATATTGAGATTTTTTTTCTAAAAGGGTAACGGCTGTCAAACATTTTTATATTTGTTAAAAAAATATAAAAAGAAGTAAAAAAGAATACAAAACAAAGCACCATTTTTTTAATAAAAAAAATTAATATCGAAACAAATCAAGTTAGTATCGTAAACACTGATTGTTGGAGTGTCTAACGGCATGGTTACAAAAATTTGGTTACTGGCTTTTATCCAAATAATTTAAAGTTTAGCTGCCTTATAATTCTAACCATGAATTGATGGTTTACTGTTGTTAATCTGAACAAGCAGATTAAAATGAAGTGTTTCTATTGTCACGGTGATGGATGGGACTCGTTTTGTCTCTGTCTTTCAGGTGTCCGTGGTGTGACCTCGTTGTTTGACACTTGGTGAACTCACCGGCCTAACAAAAATAAAATCAATATGTTAGTTGGAAACTGATATGCCGGAAACATGTACTATATCTCAGATTAGTAGTAATTGTAAGAGAGTAAATAAATCTATACTTGTGTAACACAGGAATAGTTCAATAGAACACTTACTTGTGATTATATGTGGCATCCTGCTAGTTTCTTATTACTGTGAATGATTTAAAAGCAAATAAATCTAACCATCAGCAAAAAAAGGAAGAAATCTGAATCTATGAGGTAAAGCTAAACAACAAAAAACCATTGTTTGATAGACTTACCTATGGTGCACCTTTTCTATATTCCAAATACAACAGCAAAATACAGATGCCCATCAATATGAATGCAGCAATCAAAGATGATCCTTTAGAAAGAAGGTGAAATGTGTCTCAACAACAGAACAAAGATAAAAACAAAACAAATCAACACGATAGAACCAGTACATGAACTTACTCCCTCTGCCATCTGATTGAGATTGTTTATCCAAGCCTGATGAATGAGATTTAAGGATTTAAAATCACGAACAGATCATCAGTCTATAAATGTGAGTCTCTGAGTGATCCTCACCATCATCAGACGTCTCTGTGAGTCCAGGAACGATGACCAGCAGCTCTCTGTGAGCAGCAGAGAACACTGACACTGAACATCCAACCTGTGTGCTGCTGGAAGCTGACAGCAGAGCTGTGGTGGTGACGGTGATGGTACCGTTGGTGTTGATCACCCTGGTGGTGTTGTAATGGGAGAAGGTGAGGTTCTGCTGTAGGACAGTCAGTGCGACAGTAGGAGCAGGTCGACCTGTGGCTGAACAGTACACGACTGATTCTGCAGGACAGTTTGATCTTCTGGCATCAAGGACGGGTTCCTGCAGCTCTGAGCAGAGAACAAACATCATGATCAACGTCTAGTTAACATTTAATTATTAAAGTTAATTAACCTTGTAACACACAGGAACAATTTAAGGCCGTTTTTGGGGGTGCTGTAGCAGACTGAAAGCACCCCCTAAAGTTGGAGAATTTTTTTTTCTACTATGTGCTTTTTAAAAAAAACAAATACAAAAGTGTAAAATGACGTATATTATTGCTTGAAATTATTATTTTTTTTATTACAACAATATACATTTTTTATTCAGCTTTTATGCAACAATATATTTTTCCGAGCCGTCTTTAAACGCATCATGCACCTATGTGCGTCTAGTCCAGTGGGAGTCTTTTGCAGAGAGCTGAATGTTCAGCAAACCAGTAAAAGCTAAGAAGATTTGCTGTTTTTACTAAGCAAACACATACATTGAGCTGTGTTTTTGCATGCAGATAACCTTTGCTGAATGATTAGTTAATACATACCAATATATTGTGTTAAGTTAGTTATTGTTACCTGTTACATCCTATTGAAGTGCACTGCAAAATGATCAAAAAGAAAAGCTCAGTTTTTCTGTATTAACAACAATATCAACAAAATAAATTTATCATATAATTTTGAAAAACTATATACACACTTTAGAGATGAGTATTTCTCAGCATCTAATTACAGGTGAATTCCACTAAACAAACAGGACATGTTTTAGTGACTGTTTCTTTGAGGTGAGGTATGTATATCACCTTGGACTACAGGTGGACACTTTTGGTTGCTTTAGTTATACCTACAGATCATCTCGTAAAAAACTGTATTGATATTTATTAATTTGTTTTCTATCAGTGAATCACCAATTACAAAAACATCTTGGTATAAAATGTTTTAGTAAAAATTATCTTTATTTATTTTTAAAAACGTTCTTTTCGTTATTTCTGAAATAATTGCTCGTATTGGTAAAAAAACCCCAGCTTTGATGAAGAAAAACTGAGCTTTTGATTAATTTATTTTCTTGTTAATTTAGAAAAGCAAAGCTTTATATTCATATTTTTGTTTTGCTAATTCAGAAAAAACATGTTTTAGCATTATTTAAATCATTTTCTTTGGTTAAGGCATCAGAAGTCCCCCAAAGGACAGTAAAAGATTAGATAAAATAATTTCTTAATATTTCAAAATGTTTTCATATGCTTCAGATATTTCTTATCACTAAAATAAATCTGCCGAAGAGGTTATTATTTTGCAGACGTTTATCTTTTTGTGAATGAATGAATAGATGAATGAATGAATGGACAGACAGATTATCGATCCCACAGTGTGGAAATTTACATGTTAAGGCAAGACACACATAAATTGAATAATAATAAAAGGCAAGTGGAAACAGACAGTAGGCAATGGAGTAAAATATAAAATTAATAAATAAAAATAACACTTTCTGTTACCAAAATAACTCAAAGTTGTTAATGAAGTTGGATGAAATATTTAGGAAATTTCATGAATGGGCCAAGGAACAAGTGATTACATTTTGGGGATGATCAGGTATTATGGAGGAACCTAAACTGAGGTGCTTGGCAGAGGGCTAAGCTCTCCAAGTTCAGCTTTTCTAGTTATTTTAAGATAATTTCACATTGATTCAGTCAGTTTTTGACATTTTTATGAACAGTGACTTTCTACGTTTTGTGTTAGATGCATGTGCTGATATCACAGCAAAGGTGCTACTACCTAAGTGACTGGATATCCACTTACATTATATCTCTGGTTGTGAGTGTGTTAAAATGTACAAAACAGTTAAATGTGTCTTGCCTGGCCGGGCAGCTCTCTAAATATCTGATGGTAGAATCGCCCCTGACTCACCATAGACCTTCATACATGTTCTCTCTGTCAGAGCTCCATTTGGGTAGGTGTTGAACAGACAGAGATAGCATCCTTCATCCTGCTCTGTTACGTTCTTGATAACTATGGAGTTCTTCTGGAGTCCAGCTTCTGTAAACTGAACTTTATCTTTAAAGTCAGGATTCACAGTTTCTCCATAAAACTGGCTGTAGGAGCCAATATTCTTCTCTGTGTTCCCAAAGACCTTCTGCCAGGTGACCTGTTGGACATCTTTAGTTTCCAGGAGCTGACAGCTGAGAAAAGCATCTTCTCCCACTGCTGTTAATACGGACTGCTGGGTTTGGATTTCAGCTGCTACACCTGCAGGAAAGACAATCAAAGACAATGGATCTGATTTGTTATTCATATTATTTATCTTTGTATCTTTAATTTAGGTTTTAGTTTGTAGTATTAGAGTGTTCTTGTCTGAAAATGGGAGAAAAATGGATAAAGTTCAAAAGATTAATTATCAAAGCAAAAATTCACCAAATATTACACACATAGATCTTCTCCATTGGCTTAAGTTAGCTCCGGCTTAGCTCCCACTTAGCGCCGTTAACATGAAGCTACATTGGGCTGCAGGGGTGTCAAACATCTGCCCCCAACCTCACAGGCCCTTTCTCAGCGCCACCTCTTTGTCTATTTTTTGTGTTTTCCGGGAGTGACAAGACGCATGACACAGTCAAGTTGGCGGTGATGGGACACCCAGTTGGCTTCAGTTGAGGTCTTTAGAAACCTACAGATGATGTCATAGATGCTCTGTCCATCTAATATATACAGGGTATGGTTTTGACTAATGGCTAAGTAGCCCACCTTGAAAAGGAATGTGTTTGTCCCCTCCTGTTGCTAAGTAGATCACTCCTTTTGCTCTTCATATTCTAACTTCATCTTCCTCATTCTGAGTTTTTTTTGCTCAAACTTTTTACTTACTCTGATTGGTCAGAGCTGATGCTCTATCTGCCTCACTGACTAACAGTGGGAGCTGGTTCCAAAGAAGAGGAGCCTGATAACTAAAAGATCTGCCTCCCATTCTACCTTTAATAATCCTAGGAACTACCAGTAGACCTGCATTCTGAGAACGAAGTGCTCTGTTAGGAACATATGGAACAATCAGGTCTCTGATGTACGATGGAGCTGATTATGAAGGGCTTTTTAAGTAAGGAGGATCTTAAACTCTATTCTGGATTTAACAGGGAGCCAATGGAGAGAAGCTAAAACAGGAGAAATGTGATCTCTCTTTTTAATATTCATCAGAACTCTTGCTGCAGCATTTTGGATGAACTGAAGGCTTTGGCTTGAATTTTGTGGACTTCCTGATAATAAGGAAATACAGTAGTCCAGCCTTGAAGTAACCAATGCATGGACTAGTTTCGCTGCATCACTCCTGAACAGGATGTTTCTAATTTTAGCAATATTCCGAAGGTGAAAGAAAGAAATCTTGGAGACTTGTTTAATGTGGGATTTAAATGTCATGTCTTGGTCATAAATTACAACAAGGTTCTTTATACTATCACCAGAGGCCAAATTAATGCCATTAAGTAATTGACTTAGCATGGACATGTGATATGGATGGATGGATGGATGGATGGGATTTCACAAGTGTGATTAATGTGGCCGGGTTGTGGGTGAAAAGTTTCAGCCTAAATTTATATGTATTATTTATATATATGCCTATAGCATAGCCTCCAGCCCTGTAAAGCGAAAGACTTTCTGCAGTTGTATTTGCGAATCGGTAGCAGAGAACGCAACTGGAACCAGGGCCCGGCTAACAGGGAATGTTGCCGGAACTTTAACTAATGTTCTTTAAAAGTTGTGTAAATGTTAGTACAAATCCTTACTAAAATAATGTTTTCGGAAGATTCATATAACATTAGCGTTCTTGAAAGATTGAGAGAAAAACATTCACGGAAGAACATTCTCGGAACGTCTTAATGATGTTATTGTTGACTGATAAAAGTTCTCACAATGTTGAAAGGAAACGTTCTTAGAAAAAAGCATGGTAAATAATGGTAAATAACCAATCTGAGATGATTTGAGCTCTGTAACAATATAAAGAACATGTAGCTCATTTGGTTCTCGGAGCATCTTTAACTAATTAGTCTAGGTATTTAATTAAAGGTGTACCCAGTGAATGCAACCCATCAACAACTTTACTAAGTACTCCTCTATTTTATCAGGTTGGAACCGCTTTTGCTATTATAACCACCTTATTTCTTCATGGCAAAGATTCATCAAAGTGTCAGAAACATTCCTTATAGATTCTGGTCAATAATGACATGACAGCATCACAGCTGATTCAGATTTGCTGGCAGCACATCACTAATGAGAATCTCTCATTCCACCACATCCCCAAGGCGCTCTATGAGATTGGGACATGGGAGCTTCTGGAGGACAGTAAACTCATCATAAATAACCAATCTGAGATGATTTGAGCTCTGTAACATGTAAAGAACATGTAGCTCATTTGGTGCTCTTGGTCTTTCACCATTACACCACTAATAGAATCTGAATTCCGCCGCTAAGAATGATACTCAGCAAACCAGGCATTTTATAATCAGTTCTTACACCACCTTGGTGAACCTGTGTGATTTATAGCCTCAGGTTGCTGCTCTTACTGACAGTGCTGGTAGCCTATGCAGACTACTTCTGCTCCAGCTCATCTGTTCCAAGGTTCCAGGTGTTGTGCCTCCAGAGATGTTTTTCTACTTCTTTTTTTGTACTGAGATGGTATTTGAACTTTCACTACCCTTCAGTCTTTCAGTTTAGTTAATGATGGAAACAGCTAAAACAGTGCATTGTGTCAACACAACCATAGAGGCGGGTTGTAACGTTAGAAAAAGGACAGCTGCTAAACAGGACTATAAAACAGTTAAAACCTCACAACACAATTGGATTGTTCTTGCGTTATTCTTGATTAAATCAAGCAATATCTGCCCAACCAAAGATCTGCTTCCCCATTTGTCTTTTATTCACTATGAAGCAATCATGTTACACAACTCTATCAACTGTCCAGTCTTCATGTAACAAAGTCCCTGAGATGTTTCCAAGTCAAATTAAATCTCTAATGACTGAAATTAAAATACTTTTAACAAGCTGAACACCTACCAGAGTCTAAGTCAAGTTTGAAGTCCTTTATTTTGTTTGATTCTGGTCTAAGTCTGCTTATTATGTTTTCCAATTCAATTTGTTGATCATCTCTGAGTTTAGGAGCCGTTGGGACCTTTATTGTTACTGAAACTTGTATTTCAGGATCAGGTGGAGATATTTTTCTTTATGTGGTCATCCCTGTTCCTCCAGTTTGGTTTGACAGTTAACGAACATCCCTCATTTAACTTCTCTGTCAGTCCAAACAAAAGCTCCAAACTACTTCTATAACCATGCCCCCAATTATTTGCATAGGAAACTCCACATTATGAGTTCATTGAGCAACAAATTTGATTAAAACATCAACATCTTCTAGATATTCTCTATTTAACTTTATTTTGGTAAAGTGAAAACATAATTAAACATAATCAGTGTATTTTTTTTGCTTTTCTATTCGCACTTCTAGTACTTTCACAAATGTTCTCATGTAAGAACCAGTTAGAACCAGAACCATGTTTTGTTTTCTTTTTCCTGTTTTTATTCAACCATCAGATTTTTTCACACAATGTGAAAGGAGGCCTATTCACCAGTGACCTTTTCAATACACTTTTCTACATCGAATCCAAACATGCAATGTTACGGTTTTGATTTGAGTTTTACAAATAGACCAGAATGAATCATGTCTGCTACAACAGTTTACGGGGGTAAAACACTATGCATTGATCTTTACAGAAACATGTCATCTATAAACTTATTCTAGAGCAAAACTGAAAGAAAAAAAGGTTTGAACTTAATTTAATTCTCATTTGAATTTAATTCAAATTGCTGTTATCATTATTTCATGCAATAGGAGCCTGGTCCAACTATTGCATGCATATACAGCAAAGCACAATCAACATACTAAAGTATTTGATTAAAAGGACCAAATGAAGTACTTAGTATGCTAACTGTTGGTTCATAGTTTAAGATCATGCATTGTTAGAAATAGTGTAATTTTACAGAGAAAACATAATAATATTTAAATTCAAGTATTTTTAAATTGCACATTTTAAAACAACTATAATACCTGCACAAATATAAAAAATGGGGCACAAGAAAAGCAGATTTTCAAAACTACGTTTTTCTTCACCTAACATATGTAGCCTATCCAATAAAGAACCGACAAGTATTTTAGTTATAAGCTGATCCTGCTACTTTATAACCTTTACTGTTCCTCTATAAAGTAGGGGCTACTACAGTTTTCCGTAAACTTCAACAGACTCGGCAGATATAAAATAGATTCAGAAACAGGCAACATGTGGAGCCAGAAACTCAACTTTGCAGTTACTTTTAATATTATTAAAGTAGAAGTAAAAAGTGTAGAGCAGCAAAACCAGAAGTATAGGCCTACATTTATTTAAAAATAAAGTACTCCATTGATAGTGAAACGTTAACTACCCCCCGCGCACTTTAACACAAAAAGAGATAGGAAGAAAGGTGGCACTGTGCCAGCTTTGTTTAAACAGGATCACAACCGATGAAAGACTTAAACGAAAAAAATTGTTCTGTTGTCAAAAGTCCAAGCCTTAAGATCTTAGAGTATTTACTGATTGACTCCATTCTGATCGGAGAGCACGAATGAATGAAATGAATGAACAGATAAAAAAACACCTTTCATAATAAGAATACAATAGCTAGAAAAAATGTCTTTACATAAAGCATAACCAATCTTTAGCCTCACCTTTGTGTAATGATCTTTTGAAGGTAAAAAGAAAGAAAATGAACCACAGGTTCCCACCATGTGGCATCGTAAGATCGTAACATTCCGCCGCAGAAATGAAAGAGCGGACATGAGAGATCACGTGGTCTTCGGATGAATCATTGTTTAAAATGTATGGCTTTTTATTTGTAGGCATACAGAAGCTTATAACATTGTGTTCAGTTAAAAACAAAAACAAAAAAACAGGATAAATAAAACATAAGGTGTTTACCTCCTGCTTGGAACTCAACTCTACCAAGATCGCTTTTCAGTCAGAATGAAGATTCTGGTGTTTCTTAACACAGGGCTTCGGGTGGAAATGTGGATCATCAACAGTATGATCCAGGGGCGTTTTTAGGGTTTGAGAAGATTGGGGGCTCAGCCCAGACATTGGAGAGTACATAACTTAACGGGGGTCTGCCACCCCCCCACCCCCCAGAAAAATTTTGAAAAAAACAAACAACATTTCCTGCATTCATAGTTTTTGTTTGGGACAGATTTACAAGCCTATGGTGCTAAAGTGCTACTTAGAATTACCGAATACAGTTTTGTAGCCTGTTGCATATAATGTATTTATTGAAACTATATGTTTTACCGTATGTGGCACAAATCTGATAAATAAATGAGTATGCACTGTGGCTTTTTTGCACTTATGAGAGACAAAAAACTCAATTATACCTGTCTTTCGCACCAATTTAGCATGCACTAACACTTCCGGCCCTAGGCCTGTATTAATTTCTATATCTAATATTTATGACGGCATTACAAAAGTGCTTTTAGGGAGGGGCACTGGAGTGGGAGAGCCATACAGTTGTACCTGACAGATACTGATGTTTCAACCAATATTTATTACTTTCAATAATTACTGCCTCCTTTAGACAAAGATAACCGTCAGATTGATACATATATACTAACAAGACAGTGAATCAAAAAGTGTTAGTTTTCATTTAAAGTCTTTATGGTTTTTCCAATAAAACCTGGTGGGCCGGTTAGTCAAAATGCCCAGGATTTTTAATTCAGCCCTGGAGGAGCATAGAAGAACTTCTTAAATAAGACGTAACAGATGAGCTCCAGAATTTTGCTTGTAATAGCTGATCCCGGGAGCAGCGGAGGAAGAGTTGACTCCTGCTAGCTCATCGAGTTCTCCTTTGTTTTCTCCAAAAAAATTTTTCAGCTGCGTCTGGATGAAATAGCAGGGGAAGACCGCTACGGTCCTCTAACGATGAGTCCTTTGCAGCTTTCTCTAGGACTGCTGTTTTTGTAGGTCGCAAGAGATTTTTTAAATTTTTTTTATTGATTATCTCAAGGAAATTTCAATCAAACGCAACTGGACTTGGTACTTTGTCTTGGAAGACGTTTCGCCTCTTATCCAAGAGGCTTCATCAGTTCATGCTCGCTGCTGACCAGGCTGGGACTGGTCCAACTAACTGGTGTGGAGACTCAGCTATTTAACCTCTTGAACAAGAATCATTATGTCATTGGATCCTTTGTGCTCCATGTCTTAACGACGGTCGTTGGCGTGCCGCCTATTGGTGGAGGTTAGGTTTCGGCTTCATTAGTGCCCTATTGTGTTATAACGACAGTCGTTGGAGTCACAGTTGTTTCTGTTATTAGAGGCTAATTTGTTTGAGTCTTCTAGGGAGGGATGAAAGGGCAGCATTGTAAATTGGAGATAGGTGATGTCTCAGGCCTCCTCCTCTGTTTAGCGATGGTTTCTCTACTTTTACATAGATGGCTTCTTTTACTCCTCTTTCAAACCATCTGTCCTCTCTGTCTAATATCTGGACATTGCTGTCCTCAAAGGAGTGAGCTTTCTCCTAATGAAGCCGAAACCTAACCTCCACCAATAGGCGGCACGCCAACGACCGTCGTTAAGACATGGAGCACAAAGGATCCAATGACATAATGATTCTTGTTCAAGAGGTTAAATAGCTGAGTCTCCACACCAGTTAGTTGGACCAGTCCCAGCCTGGTCAGCAGCGAGCATGAACTGATGAAGCCTCTTGGATAAGAGGCGAAACGTCTTCCAAGACAAAGTACCAAGTCCAGTTGCGTTTGATTGAAATTTCCTTGAGATAACCATGACCTGGATGAATGAGAATATTCACAAGCTTTTTATTGATTATTATTTGTTTTTAGAATTATCTCTAAAGTGATCCCCACAGCTCAATTCTTGGCATTTTTAGTGCTTTTCAGACTTTTAGACGACATTCGGATTTTTGAACAGCAGTTGCAAACCCGTCTCTTTGTGAAGCTGTGCGTTTAGTAGGCTACACTTGAGAAGAGCATGGGATTGGTGGGCGGAGTTTGACAGCTGAAGGGTGGCTGTAGGGTTTACAAAAACCGCTTATTGTGACGTCACAAAAAAGGATATCCATATAATATCCTTCATTTCCAAACCATTATAAGTTGTTCCTAAATCTCATGCAGAGACAAATTGTAATATAATGGTGAAGAGCAGGAGGCAGGGGGAAAATAAACAGCAGAAATCCAAAATGAAACACCAGAGGAAGACAAGGAAACAGACTGGATGATCTGACAAAGAACTGATTGTGAGATATTTAAGATAAACAGGTGATGGATTGAACTGGGTGCAGTTGTGGAGGAAGGCAAGGAACTGAAGTGGAACTGAGTGCAATGATTAATACAATAGACAGATTGTGTGGGAAACAAAAATAAAACAAGAGACAAAAATGAACATCAAATTTATGTAACTGAATTCCTTCATCTTTAAACTGAGTTTGAAGAATGATGGAAACCTTTTGAAAATATTATTTTATACTTTAAGCATATGATTACTTTTGTATTTAGCTTGCAGCTGCATAGTTTGTAGTGCTGGGGCCTCACCGCAAGAAGGTTCTGGATTCAGATCCCAGCCTGGGGTCTTTCTGCATGGAGTTTCCATGTTCTGTCTGTCTCCAGATCCCAGGTAATTTTTTTTTTTAAGGTGTGAGTGTGTGTATGACCCTGCAAGGATAAGCAGCTTCAACCAATAGATGGATATATGTTGTTTGGTTTTCTGTTGACTTATTTTTAGCTTTAAATGCTAAATTTAACAGTGTATAATTTTATTATGTATATTTTTAGAAGTTACAACAAGTTTTTAACTTAACATTGTATAGTTTTAAAACATCATGTTGAAAATTTAAATCATTTATGGCAATCTGATCTTACATTTTAAGCTGAGATCAACACACCAAAGCATGTCTAATGATGATGATAATGACAATAGTCAGAACTAACACAACAGACAGGAAGTGTTTGGTTTGTCATACTCTAATATTAGATAAAAACAATGAATACCTGGTAAATTCCTAAACTGTCAGACATCTATATGTTAACAGATATACAATAAAATCATATAACAAACAAAATGACATCAATATCTCAATAGGTTTTGCTTTTACTCGCTTTATTGGAAGTCAGTACAATAATCAGAGCTTTCAGACACTAATATCAGTAGTTATTATAATGCAATCATAGACTGAAAGTCAATGAATAGCTTAATAACAGCTTCTTTTCTCATTCATAATAATATATTGTGGAAGACAGAACAGAGGGACTACAAGAAAGGTGCCTAAGTGAAATGTAAACATTTTTTTACAAGATACAAACACAAACTGTCATAATTTGCAATAATTACATCCTTCATACAAATTTAAAAGTAATACATAATTATTTTTTTCAATACTTAGCAGCCCATAAACCATAAATCATACTAATATAGTGTCTGTCATTAGGAGAAACATAAATTATGTTAAACAGTTATCCTTCAACCAATCAGTTCAGTATAACATTGTGGAAATATATATTAGATACGTTTATTTCAAATCTTTCTGAATTTAAAGTGCTTGTTATATAAATTAATAAGATCAGGACAAAATCTACATTTCGATTTTTTGATTTTTTTCCACATGTACTAACATAAGTTGGCTAATCATGTTGAATACATCGTTGCTGCTGCCTTTTTGACGTTTGACCAAATTACAGCAGATCAGTACCATGAGAACTGGATTTTATCTGTCTCATATTATCAGGCAGGATCTAGTATTAGAGCTTCTTATCTTCCTTGGTCACTAAAGTCTCTGCTGGTCATAAACATGTTATAAAACATGTTTCTTCTTTCTTCTATCAGTTAGATGAACAGTAACAAGGTTATTCAACAACCTGGATTCTATTGGACAGAAGAATCATTTTGTAAGGAGGACAGCAGCACAAACAAAGCCACCATGATAAATAATAAAAAGCAGCAGGTCACATCTCGAAACAGGAGTCACAAGATTTTTTACAGATTTAGTTTGACCCAGCTTTGATCAGATTTGGTAGTGTTATATAGACCAATGACTTGGCGTTAATTATCAAATAAGTATTGGACAAACGGTGGTGTTACAGCTGTGTTAGTATGACCCTCCTGAATGGGAGTCTTGACTGGTGGTCCATCATTCTTTAAAACAAAAAACACCTCTACACATTTCAGGATTAAATGCTACGCTTTGAAAGGACAGGACATAACTGACTGCAGGAGAGTTGGATCTTCTTACATCAAGGATGGGTTCAAGCAGCTCTGTAAACGAAACAAATATCATAATCAACATCTAGTTACAGAAATTAAACCTATAATACAGTCAGGTTCTCACGATACACCTTCAGACAGGTTCCAGCTTGCACAGTGCCATCAGGGTAGGTGTTAAACAGACAGAGATAACATCCTCCATCCGGCCGTTACATTCCTGATAACTATTGTGTTCTTCTGCAGTCCAGCTTCTGTAAACTGAACTTTTAAGTCAGGATTCACCATTTCCCAATAATACCGGCAGGAGAAGGTGATATTCTTTCTGTGTTCCCAAGACCTTCTGCCAGATGACCTGTTGGACATCTTTAGTTTCCAGGAGCATCTTCTCCCACCGTTTCTAATACAATCTGCTTGGTTTGGATCATGGCTATTACACATGCAGTAAACAAAGATTATGGGTTTGAGTAACTTTCTATCATTCAGTGAGGGGCTTTGATTGGCTTTCACAAGGATTGAGAAACAATCATCTTTTAGTACAATTGTATCCTTATATAGGAAACAAAATCTGGTTCACTTCCATTTTTGTTTTTTTCCCAAAATAATCTTCCCCTTTTCCGCAAATAGAGCTTTAAGACGTGACTAGACTTAATTAGAGTAAGCCCTTCTCATAAAAGCAGAAACCCGGACTGTTTTTGCCTGCAGAAAACAACAAATTGGTGAGAAATCTGCCTGAACAAGCCTGGAAATCTCAATGAACTAAGACTTTGTTATTAAAAGGTGTGGGCCAACATTCCTTCACTATTACTTTTACTTTCTCTCTGTATTCTTTAGCAAAACATAAAAATTGAGAAACAATCAGGTTTTGGCACAGTAACATCATTTTAAAGGATATAGCATCTGATTCACTTCCCTTTTATCAAAATAATGTTAATTCCTCCCCGTTTTAAGATGTGACTAGTTTCGACTAGACAGAGCCCTTTTATAAAAGCAGGAATCTGGACTGACTTTGTCTGCAGAAAACCTCATATTAGTGAGAGATCTGCCTGAACAAGCCTGGAAATCTCAATGAAATAAAACCTTGTTAAGAAAAGGCTTGGGCCAACATTCCTTCACAAGATAAGTCATCGAAGGAGTTACAGTATTTTTTAGGAGTATACAGTACATTTTCCTTAGTGTATGAATGTAATTATCGAACTATAAACTTGTGTACCCTGTCTTACATTTAGCTAATGACTAATTAGTCTATGTAATTTATTAAAGCTTTTCCCAGTGACTAAAGGAACATTGTCAGTATCAAAGATGGAACTAGACTCTTGACTAAAAAAACATATAGTACAGTGTTGGAACCACTTTTGCCTTAAAAAAAACCCCAACCTGCATCATGTCGTCATGGCAACGATTCATCACAGTGTCAGAAACATTCCTCAGAGAGTCTGGTAAATATTGAAATGAAAGCATCACAGTTTCTGCAGATTTGTTGAGAGCACATCACTGATGAGGATATCCCGTTCCACACATTCCGAGGTCAGTGAATGGGATGGAGATCTGGAAGTTTCCAGAGGACAGTGAATCCAAGGTTCCAGCTGGTTTTCTGCTCACTTGGTTGTAGCAAGACTTTATCTGAACTTTCACTACCCGTCAGTCATTCAGTTTAGTTACTTACAACCATATATTGTGTCAACATAACCAGAGAGCCGAGGCATGGACAAGTAACTGGCAGAACTGTA
>JAPXFQ010000329.1:0-32717 GCA_028564705.1 Apricaphanius iberus
AGACCAAATGAAGCTCTCTACACCGGTCAATGGGAAAGGGAGAGCCAGCCTGTCAAGACACGTTGCTGATAAAAAGTAATCTCGAAAAAACAGGTTAAAAGGCTTCCAAAAATTTTACATCTGACAGAGACCATACACATATAGCATTCTTCAGCCACACAAATACCTTTATGTTAAGAGACCATTGAAACTCTCTACACCTAAGTATGGATGAGTTAGGAAGAAAAATGTTAGGGGGCGGATCTTCCGACGTTGCTGTTGAAATAAATCCCGAAAAAAGGTAAAAAGCTTCAAAAGTTTACATCAGACAGAAACCATACACATATAGCATTATTCAGCACACAAATACCTTTAAAATGAAACCAATTAAAACTCTCTACACCTAAGTATGGATGAGTTAGGAACAAAAATGTTAGGGGGCGGATCTTCCGACGTTGCTGTTGAAATAAAACCCGACCACAGGTAAAAAGCTTCAAACATCAGTGAGTTTACATCAGACAAAGACCATACAAATATACCCTTATTAAGCACATAAATACCTTTAAAATGAAAACCAATTGATGCCTTCTACACCTAAATATGGATTAGTTATGATCAAAATGGTAAAGGAGCGGATGATCTGACGTTGCTGTGAAAATAAATCCAGAAAAAAGGGAAAAAGCTTCAGACGTTTACATCAGACAGAAGCAATACACATATAGCCTTATTAAGCCAACAAATACCTTTAAAATGAGACCAATTGAAACTCTCTACACATAAGTATGGATGAGTTATGAACAAAAATGTTAGGGGGCGGATCTTATGACGTTGCTGTTGAAATAAATCCCGAACACAGGTAAAAAGCTTCAAAAGTCAATGAGTTTATATCATACAGTGAGACCATAACAACCAAAAAACTACATATAGCATTCATCACAGCATACAAATACCTTTGAATGAGACCCAATTGAATTGTCTCACCTAAGTATGGATGAGTTATGATCAAAAATTGTAAGGGGCGGATCTTCCGATCGTTGCTGTTGTAATTAAACCCCGAAAAAGTGTAATAAAAACGCTTCAAAAGTTTACATCAGACAGAAACCCTACACATATAGCATTATTCAGCACACAAATACCTTTAAAATGAAACCAATTAAAACTCTCTACACCTAAGTATGGATGAGTTAGGAACAAAAATGTTAGGGGGCGGATCTTCCGACGTTGCTGTTGAAATAAAACCCGACCACAGGTAAAAAGCTTCAAACATCAGTGAGTTTACATCAGACAGAGACCATACAAATTTAGCCTTATTAATCACATAAATACCTTTAAAATGAAAACCAATTGATGCCGTCTACACCTAAATATGGATTAGTTATGATCAAAATAGTAAAGGAGCGGATGATCTGACGTTCCTGTAAAAATAAATCCCGAAAAAAGGTAAAAAGCTTCAAAAGTTTACATCAGACAGAAACAATACACATATAGCCTTATTCAGCAAACAAATACCTTTAAAATGAGACCAATTGAAACTCTCTACACCTAAGTATGGATGAGTTATGAACAAAAATGTTAGGGGGCGGATCTTCTGACGTTGCTGTTGAAATAAATCCCGAAAAAAGGTAAAACGCTTCAATAGTCAATGAGTTATATCATACAGAGACCATACACATATAGCATTCTTCAGCACACAAATACCTTTAAAATGAGACCAATTGAAACTCTCTACACCTAAGTATGGATGAGTTAGGAACAAAAATGTTAGGGGGCGGAAATTCCGACGTTGCTGTTGAAATAAAACCCGACCTCAGGTAAAAACCTTCAAACATCAGTGAATTTACATCAGACAAAGACCATACAAATATAGCCTTATTAAGCACATAAATACATTTAAAATGAGAATTCTCAGCAACGTCAGATCATCCGCTCCTTTACCATTTTGATCATAACTAATCCATATTTAGGTGTAGAAGGCATCACTTGGTTTTCATTTTAAAGGTATTTATGTGCTTAATAAGGCTAAATTTGTATGGTCTTTGTCTGATGTGAACTCACTGATGTTTGAAGCTTTTTACCTGTGGTCGGGTTTTATTTCAACAGCAACGTCGGAAGATCCGCCCCCTAAAATTTTTGTTCCTAACTCATCCATACTTAGGTGTAGAGAGCTTCAATTGGTCTCATTTTAAAGGTATTTGTGTGCTGAAGAAGGCTATATGTGTATGGTCTCTGTCTCATGTAAAATTCCGAAGCTTTTTATCTTTCTTCGGGATTTATTTTTACAGCAACGTCGGATTATCCGCTCCTTTACCATTTTGATCATAACTCATCCATACTTAGGTGCAGAGAGCATCAATTGGTTTTCATTTTAAAGGTATTTATGTGCTGAATAAGGCTATATGTGTATTGTTTCTGTCTGATATAAACTCACGACTTTTGACTTTTACTTTTTTTCGGGATTTATTTTAACAGCAACGTTGGGTGATCCGCCCCCTAACATTTTTGTTAATAACTCATCCATACTTAGATTCCATTCCATTCCATGTAGAGAGCATCAAATGTTTCTCATTTTAAATGTATTTGTGTGCTGAAGAAGGATATATATGTATGGTCTCTGTCTGATGTAAACTGATTGATTTTTGAAGCTTTTAACCTTTTTTCGGGATTTTTGTCAACAGCAACGTCGGAAGATCTGCTCCTGTACATTTTTTTATTATGATTCATCCATACTTTGGTTTAGATAGCTTCAAATGAGAGCATCAATTGGTCTAATTTTAAAGGTATTTGTGTGCTGAAGAAGGTAATATGTTTATGATCTCTGTCTGATGTAAACTCACTGTGCAAATGTCCCTGCTTGTTATCACTGTGCCCGTAAGAAATCATCTACGTCACTGCCTCACGTGTGCACACGGCTCGGTATTTAGTATGCAGCCAGAGTAGCAGAGGAACGACGGGAAAGTTTGGACTCCTCCAAATCATGAATAATGTTGTGCGTGAATGCATCTGAAACCACATACAACTGAAAGTATTCTATTAATATCTACTGCCATCATAATTCCTCCTTTATGAGTGCATCCTGTTATCCCTTGACTGTGGATTCAATAAAAGAAGTTGTAACACCTCTGGAAAGCTGGGGTCTTTCTGCCCGAAGACTTGTGTAGACCCAGCATACAACCAAGATTTTACAAGTGGTCCTTCTAGCTGGCAGGATCTACACGGGCTGCGCTATAGCAACATCCAGATATTTCTACGATGGGCAGCCACAGCCGAGTCCCCGTCCCAACAAAGTGCGCTGCTTTCCCAGACAGCGGTAGGATTTCGAGCTCAGCTACCCATTAGCCCCTATGCAAACTTTTGTAGCAATGCCGGCATCACCTCCACAGCCAAAACACCTGGTGCCACCAAGTCCAGAGAGATGGGGTACTTCCTCTGTAGCTTCCTACCAGTTTGCAGATAACCCTGTGAATAGAATGGAGCGTTTTGAGTCACGCTGGCAAGCTATAAGCCAACAGATGAGACAGCTGGAAATGGAGATGACTAATGTCAGATTCACAACATATCTACAGAGTTCCTCAGCTCCCCCTGTTATCCTTACAGCTATACTGCACAATAACCCCAGTATAGCAGCCTCCCTCAGTTGGAGGGGATCTGCACATCACCAAGGACAGTTCCGGTTCCCACTGCACCACAACAGACATCGCTCCCTGCTGCTGCGGCTCCTCTTTCAGCACCAGGGACAGTTCCGGTTCCCACTGCAGCACAACAAACATCTCTCCCTGCTGCTGAAGCTCCTCTTTCAGCACCAGGGACAGCTCCGGTTCCAACTGCAGCACAACCAACATTGCTCCCTGCTGCTGTGGCTCCTCTTTCAGCACCAGGGACAGTTCTGGTTCCCACTGTAGCTCAACCAACATCGCTAACTGTTGCTGCAGTTCCTCTTTCAGCACCAGGGACAGATCCAGTTTCAGATGGAATACATTTTGCATTGCCTCCTACAGCAGTCTCAGCTCAGCCCACAGAGTCAGAGGAGTACTGGCCCCCACCGCCCCCTCCTGTAGATTATACAGCATATGCTGCACTTCCGCCACTGTATGATCCTACCCCTCCAGGTGCATCCGTTCAGCGTACAGTTTCTCCTACTCCCGCAACCTACAGTATGCCATCTGCATCTCAGTCTGTGCCTGTAAGTGGATATCTCTCAGCATATCAGTTTTATGCAGCAACTCCTCCAGAAGCACCTGCCAGACAGTCCAGTCCACTTCCTGCTGCTGTCACTATACCCATTATGATGGAACTGGCAATTGCATCTTCATTTAGTATCCTCAAGCTAACAACCTTCAGTTCAGGTAAAGAGAGTGACTTTATTATGATTAAGAAAGGCTAAGACAGTAAACTCGCACCCCATAGCCCTTTAACTGAGGACTACAAATATCAGATTCCTGGTTGCTTGTTTTGATCTGGCAACAGCGCCTTCAATCTACTAATATGATTGGCTACCAACCATGGTACGTTGTGGCTATATTATGGGGTGCAACAGTGGAATTCATGATCGCCAGGGAAAACGGATGGAATATGTTGTAACTTTTCACTGTTTTTCTCTTTGAAGTTGTAACCACGGCGATCACTATCAAGTGTCTGCTGCATCAATACCTTTAATATTCACAGTAAATATTCACGTGTGTTGTTGACAAAAAAAGCAATATTTGGTTGCCTTGACATGCAAAAGCAAGAATTATCAGATTCTATTAGTATTCATTTCCAAGTCATGCAACCTGAGAACACAGAACAGTACAGCTTGATTGCTTCAAGCCAAAATGCAAACAATAGCGTGCAAAATCTTGCTTAGGCAATATATTTAACATACTCTCTGTAAATACAGTAAATGTCAATAACAAAGGTAGTGCAGTCAGTTTAAATATAATAAAGTAGGACCCTATTTTGATTTCCATAAAAGGGGTAACTTGGTCCAATCCTTATATACATCCATCATCTAATGTTTTCTTGCAGACTTTTTCAAATTTAAGAAAAAATCAAAATTAGACTTCAAACCAGCAAAACTTCAAATTCATTGTAAATATTTATATAAAGTTTTTGATTAAAATAATGTTAAAAAATCATTAGATATCTAAAAATTATATATTTTTTGTAGAAAATATATAAATTAAATATATTTTATTTTTTTCAGTTGTTTATTAAATTAATAAGAATAGAATTATAATAAAAAGCACAATGTTATAAAAAGTTATTGATGAAATGAGATGATTGGTTTCAAAGTAAATTTAGCTAGTTATTTTAACCTTAAAATGAAATTGTAAATACTTCAAAATAATATTTAATTATGTGTTGATTGCAAAAAAAATATGATTTAGATCTGTATACTGTTTAATTTAAAGATTACTGGGGGAGTTGGGCAATAATGAAAATACAAATCTTTTATTGTCACTATATTGAACTGTCTTGATACTCTATTTGAGTTTTTGTCTAATCAAAACAATAATAATAAAACATTATTCTGTCTTCTAGTTCATCTTCATAGTTTATTTCCCCTAATACCTTGGCTTATCCTCCCCCACCACACACACATACACACGCGACAGATACATTTAATCATTTGAATACAGGTATCTTCTGTCTAAAGTTTCACCTCACTCTGAAATTTTTTTTCACCTCCACCTTCAGCAAACTCTCTTTCTATGTAACACGCAAGCTGTCATGTAAGTTTACAGATTTTCATGCTATAGAGATTTTTTTGGTGCATCTTCTTAGCTCTATACTTCATGAAAAGTATTCACTATTTAACTTATTGTGTGTATGAAGTTGTTTGACCAATTTACAGTATGATGTGGGAGTTCTATAGGAGTCTGTAATACACAATTAATTATACTTTTTTTTAAAGGTATAACATCGTTGTCTTTGGAGGAGTCGATGGATTTTCAAGGAAGGTAGAAATTTCCTTTTCTATTAATTCACTCAGAATGTTATATCCATGACTAACTCAAAAAAATACGTGGTATGCGTTTACCCTCTTTCATACATTTTGTGTCTGGACGCAGCAGCTAAAAATAAAGCAGGAACTGCATTTGGATTCTTCATGGAGGGTGTTGAAAGAAATGTATGGCCCTCAAGGTATATATTTAAATTGCAACATAAATTAAATGCTTCATAGCTTTATGAACTTAGGATATGAGAGGGAAATGGTCTCGTTTTAAAGATATTTTTCTCCTGACGATGGCTATTTGTGTTTGATCTCTGTCTGATTAAAAGTCACTGACGTTTGAAGCTTTTTACCATTTTTTGGGATTTATTTGAACAGCAACGTCGGATGATCTGCCCCCTAAAATTTTTGTTCATAACTCATCCATACTTAGGTTTATAGAGCTTTGATTGGTCTCATTTTAAATGTATTTGTGTGATTAATAAGGCTATATTGTTATGGTCTCTGTCTGATGTAAACTCACTGACTTTTGAAGCTTTTTACCTGTGGTCGGGTTTTATTTTAACAGCAACGTTGGATGATCCGTCCCCTAACATTTTTGTTAATAACTCATTCATTATTAGGTTTAGAGAGCATCAAATGTTCTAATTTTAAAGGTATTTGTGTGCTGAAGAAGGCTATGTGTGTATGGTCTCTGTCTGATGTAAACTTTTGAAGTTTTTTAACTTTTTTCGGGATTTATTTTTACAGCAACGTCGGATGATCGTTGCTGATGACCATGATGATGACCATTTTGATCATAACTGATCCATATTTAGGTGTAGAGAGCATCAAATGGTTTTCATTTTAAAGGTATTTATGTGCTGAATAAGGTTATATGTTTATGCTCTTTGTCTGATGTAAACTTACTGATGTTTGAAGATTTTCTTTACATGTGGTCGGGAATTATTTGAACAGAAACGTCGGATGATCCGCCCCCTGAGATTTTTGTTCATAAGTCATCCATACTTGGGTGTAGAGCGCATCAAATGTTCTCATTTTAAAGGTATTTGTGTGCTGAAGAAGGCTGTATTTGTATGGTCTCTGTCTGATGTAAACTCACTGACTTTTGAAGTTTTTAAATTTATCGGGATTTATTTTTACAGCAACGTCGGATGATCCGCTATCTTACAATTTTGTTCATAACTTATCCATACTTAGGTGTAGAGATTTTCAATTGGGCTCATTTTAAATGTATTTGTGTGCTGAAGAAGGCTATATGTGTATGGTTTCTGTCTGATGTAAACTTTTGAAGCTTTTTACCTTTTTTCGGGATTTATTTTTACAGCAACGTCGGATGATCCGCCCAATAACATTTTTATTCATAATTCATCCATACTTAGGTGCAGAGAGCATCAATTGGGCTCATTTAATTGTATTTGTGTGCTGAATAAGGCTATATGTGTATGGTTCCTGTATGATGTAAACTTTTGAAGCTTTTCACCTTTTTTCGGGATTTATTTCAACAGCAACGTCGGATGATCCACCCCCTAACATTTTTGTTCATAACTCATCCATACTTAGGTATAGAGAGCATAAATTGGTCTCATTTTAAATGTATTTGTCTGCTTAGGACGGCTATATGTGTATGGTCTCAGTCTCATATAAACTCACTGCCTTTTGGAGCTTTTTACCAGTGGTCGGGTATTATTTTAACAGCAACGTCGGATGATCCGCCCCCTAACATTTTGTTTTCATAACTCATCCATACTTAGGTGTAGAGAGCTTAATTTTTTCTCAGTTTAAAGGTATTTGTCTGCTTAGGATGGCTATATGTGTATGTTCTCAGTCTCATATAAACTCACTGCTTTTTGAAGCTTTTTACCTTTTTTCGGGATTTATTTCAACAGCAACGTCGGAAGATCCGCCCCCTCACATTTTTGTTCCTAACTCATCCATACCTAGGTGTAGAGAGTTTCAATTGGTCTTAATTCAAGGTCTTTGTGTGCCAAAGAAGGCTATATGTGTTTGGTCTCTGTCTGATCTAAACTCACTGATGTTTGAAGCGTTTTACCTGTGGTCGGGTTTTATTTTAACAGCAACGTCGGATGATTCGCCTCCTAACATTATTTTTCATAACTCATCCATACTTAGGTGTAGAGAGTTTCAATTGGGCTCATTCTAAATATATTTGTGTGCCAAAGAAGGCTATATGTGTATGGTCTCTGTCTGATTTAAACTCACTGATGTTTGAAGCTTTATACCTGTGGTCGGGTTTTATTTTAACCACAACGTCGGATGATCCGCTATCTTACCATTTTGATCGTAACTCATCCATACTTAGTTGTAGAGAGCTTCAATTGGTCTCATTTTAAAGGTATTTGTGTGCTGAATAAGGCTATATGTGTATTGTTTCTGTCTGATGTAAACTTTTGAAGCTTTTTACCTTTTTTCGGGATTTATTTTTACAGGAACGTCCAGTTCTATTCACGCTCCTTTTACCATTTTTTGAATCTATAACTAAATCCATATTTAGGTGTAGAAGGCATCAATTGGTTTTCATTTTAAAGGTATTTATGTGCTTAATAAGGCTATATTTGTATGGTCTTTGTCTGATGTAAACTCACTGATGTTTGAAGCTTTTTACCTGTGGTCGGGTTTTATTTCAACAGCAACGTCGTAAGATCCGCCCCCTAACATTTTTGTTCCTAACTCATCCATACTTAGGTGTAGAGAGTTTTAATTGGTCTCATTTTAAAGGTATTTGTTTGCTGAATAAGGCTATATGTCTATTGTTTCTGTCTGATGTAAACTTTGGAAGCTTTTTACCTTTTTTCGGGATTTATTTCAACAGCAACGTTGGAGAATCCGCTATTTTATAATTTTGATCATAACTCATCCATACTTAGGTGTCGAGAGTTTCAATTGGTCTCATTTTAAATGTATTTGTGTGCTGAAGAGGGCTATATGCGTATGGTCTCTGTCTGATATAAACTCACTGACTTTTGAAGCTTTTTACCTTTTTTCAGGATTTAATTCAACAGCAACGTCCAATGATCCGCCCCCTAAGATTTTTGTTCATAACTCATCCATACTTAGGTGTAGAGAGCATCAAATTGTTTTCACTTTAAAGGTATTTTTGTGCTTAATAAGGCTATATGTGCATTGTCTCTGTCTGATATAAACTCACGACTTTTGAAGCTTTTTTCTTCAGCTCCCCCTGTTATCCTTATGAACGTCGGAAGATCCGCCGCCTTACATTTTTGTTCATAACTCATCCATACTTAGGTGTAGAGAGTTTCAATTGGTCTCATTTTAAAGGCATTTGTTTGTTGAATAAGGCTATATGTGTATTGTTTCTGTCTGATGTAAACTTTTGAAGCTTTTTAACTTTTTTCGGGATTTATTTTTACAGCAACGTCAGATGATCCGCTCCTTTACCATTTTGATCATAACTCATCCATACTTAGGTGTAGATTGCATCAAATTGTTTTCACTTTAAAGGTATTTGTGTGCTGAATAAGGCTATATGTGCATTGTCTCTGTCTGATATAAACTCACGACTTTTGAAGCTTTTTACCTTTTTTCGGGATTTATTTTTACAGCAAAGTCGGGTGATCCACCCCTTAACATTTTGATCATAACTAATCCATACTTAGGGGTAGAGAGCTTCAATTTGTCTCATTTTATAGGTATTCGTGTGCTGAAGAGGGCTATATGCGTATGGTCTCTGTCTGATTTAAACTTTTGAAGGTTTTTACCTTTTTTCGGGATTTACTTTCACAGCAACGTCAGATGATCCACTCCTTTACCATTTTGATCATAACTAATCCATATTTAGGTGTAGAGGGCATCAAATGTTTTTCATTTTATAGATATTTAGATGCTGAATAAGACTATATTTGTATGGTCTTTGTCTGAGGTAAACTCACTGATGTTTGAAGCTTTTTACCTGTGGTCGGGTTTTATTTCAACAGCAACGTCGGATGATCCGCTTTTTTACCATTTTGATCATAACTCATCCATACTTAGGTGTAGAGAGTTTCAATCGGTCTCATTTTAAAGGTATTTGTTTGCTGAATAAGGCTATATGTGTATTGTTTCTGTCTGATGTAAACTTTTGAAGCTTTTTACCTTTTTTCGGGATTTATTTTTACAGAAGCGACAGATCATCTGCTCCTTTACCATTTTGATCATAACTAATCCATGTTTAGGTGTAGAAGGCATCAATGGCTATATGTGTATTGTTTCTGTCTGATGTAAACTTTTGAAGGTTTTTCCCTTTTTTCAGGATTTATTTTTACAGCAAAGTCGGGTGATCCGCTCCTTTACCTTTTTGATCATAACTCAAACATACTTAGGTGTAGAGAGCTTCAATTGGTCTCTTTTTAAATGTATTTGTGTGCTTTAGAAGGTTATATTTGTATGGTCTCTTTATGATGTAATCTTTTGAAGCTTTTTACCTTTTTTCGGGATTTATTTTTTACAGCAACGTCGGATGATCCGCCTCCTAACATTTTTTTTTCATAACTCATCCATACTTAGATGTAAAGAGCTTCATTTGGTCTCATTTTAAAGGTTTTTGTGTGCTGAAGAAGGCTATATGGGTATAGTCTCTGTCTGAAGTAAACTTTTGAAGCTTTTTACGGGATTTATTTTTACAGCAACGTCAGATGATCCGCTCCTTTACCATTTTGATCATAACTCATCCATACTTAGGTGTAGAGAGCATCAAATTGTTTTCACTTTAAAGGTATTTGTGTGCAGAATAAGGCTATATGTGCAATGTCTCTGTCTGATATAAACTCACGACTTTTGAAGCTTTTTACCTTTTTTTCGGGATTTATTTTTACAGCAACGTCGGATGATCCGCTTTCTTACCATTTTGATCATAACTCATCCATACTTAGGTGTAGAGAGCTTCATTTGGTCTCATTTTAAAGGTATTTGTGTGCTAAAGAATGCTATATATGTATGGTCTCTGTATGATATAAACTCATTGACTTTTGAAGCTTTTTACCTTTTTTCGGGATTTATTTTTACAGCAACGTCAGATGATCCGCTCCTTTACCATTTTGATCATAACTCATCCATACTTAGGTGTAGAGAGCATCAAATTGTTTTCACTTTAAAGGTATTTGTGTGCAGAATAATGCTATATGTGCAATGTCTCTGTCTGATATAAACTCACGACTTTTGAAGCTTTTTACCTTTTTTTCGGGATTTATTTTTACAGCAACGTCGGATGATCCGCTTTCTTACCATTTTGATCATAACTCATCCATACTTAGGTGTAGAGAGCTTCATTTGGTCTCATTTTAAAAGTATTTGTGTGCTGAATAAGGCTATATGTGTATTGTTTCTGTCTGATGTAAACTTTTGAAGCTTTTTACCTTTTTTCGGGATTTATTTCAACAGCAACGTCGGATGATCCGCTATCTTACAATTTTTCCATAACTCATCCATACTTAGGTGTAGAGAGCATCAATTGGGCTCATTTTAAATGTATTTGCCTGTTGAATAAGGCTATATGTGTATGGTTTCTGTCTGATGTAAACTTTTGAGGCTTTTTACCTTTTTTCGGGATTTATTTTTACAGCAACGTCAGATCATCCGCTCCTTTACCATTTTGATCATAACTAATCCATATTTAGGTGTAGAGAGTTTCAATTGGGCTCATTTTAAATGTATCTGTGTGCCGAATAGGGATATATTTGTATTGTATCTGTCTGATGTAAACTTTTGAAGCTTTTTACCTTTTTTCGGGATTTATTTCAACAGCAACGTCGGATGATCCGCAACCTAACATTTTCTTTCATAACTCATCCATACTTAGGTGTAGAGAGTTTCAATTGGTCTCATTTTAAAGGTATTTGTGTGCTGAAGAGGGCTATATGCGTATGGTCTCTGTCTGATGTAAACTCACTGATGTTTGAAGGTTTTTACCTGTGGTCGGGTTTTATTTTAACAGCAAAGTAGGATGATCCGCCCCCTAACATTTTCTTTCTAACTCATCCTTTTAGGTGTAGGATTTTCAATTGGGCTTATTTTAAATGTATTTGCCTGTTGAATAAGGCTATATGTGTATTGTTTCTGTCTGATGTAAACTTTTGAAGCTTTTTACCTTTTTTCGGGATTTATTTCAACAGCAACGTCGGATGATCCGCCCCCTAACATTTTCTTTCATAACTCATCCATATTTAGGTGTAGAGAGTTTCAATTGGGCTTATTTTAAATGTATTTGCCTGTTGAATAAGGCTATATGTGTATGGTTTCTGTCTGATGTAAACTTTTGTAGCTTTTTACCTTTTTTCGGGATTTATTTTTACAGCAACGTCGGATGATCCGCCCCCTAACATTTTTGTTCATAACTCATCCATACGTCGGTGTAGAGATTTTCAATTGGGCTCATATTAAATGTATTTGTGTGCTGAATAAGGCTATATGTGTATGGTTTCTGTCTGATGTAAACTTTTGTAGCTTTTTAACTTTTTTCGGGATTTATTTTTACAGCAACGTCGGATGATCCGCTATCTTACCATTTTGATCGTAACTCATCCATACTTAGTTGTAGAGAGCTTAAATTGGTCTCATTTTAAATTTATTTGTGTGCTAAATAAGGCTAAATGTGTATGGTTTCTGTCTAATGTAAACTTTTGAAGCTTTGTACCCTTTTTCGGGATTTATTTTTACAGCAATGTCGGAAGATCCGCTATCTTACAATTTTGTTCATCGCTCATCCATACTTAGGTGTAGAGAGCTTCATTTGGTCTCATTTTAAATGTATTTGTCTGCTGAGGAAGTCTTTATGTGCGTGGTCTCTGTCTGATATAAAACTCACTGACTTTTGAAGCTTTTTACCTTTTTTCGGGATTTATTTTTACAGCAACGTCAGATGATCCGCTCCTTTACCATTTTGATCATAACTCATCCATACTTAGATGTAGATAGCTTCAATTGGTCTCATTTTAAAGGTATTTGTGTGATGAATAAGGCTATATGTGTATTGTTTCTTTCTCACGTAAACTTTTGAAGCTTTTTACCTTTTTTCGGGATTTATTTTTACAGCAACGTCAGATCATGCGCTCCTTTACCATTTTGGTCATAACTGATCCATATTTAGGTGTAGAAGGCATCAATTGGTTTTCATTTTAAAGGTATTTATGTGCTTAATAAGGCTATATTTGTATGGTCTTTGTCTGATGTAAACTCACTGACGTTTGAAGCTTTTTACCTGTGGTCGGGTTTTATTTCAACAGCAACGTCGGAAGATCCGCCCCCTAACATTTTTGTTCCTAAGTCATCCATACTTAGGTGTAGAGAGTTTTAATTGGTCTCATTTTAAATGTATTTGTGTGCTGAATAAGGCTATATGTGTATTGTTTCTGTCTGATGTAAACTTTGGAAGCTTTTTACCTTTTTTCGGGATTTATTTCAACAGCAACATCGGATGATCCGCTATTTTACAATTTTGATCATAACTCATCCGTACTTAGGTGTAGAGAGTTTCAATTGGTCTCATTTTAAAGGTATTTGTGTGCTGAAGAATGCTATATGTGTATGGTCTCTGTATGATATAAACTCATTGACTTTTGAAGCTTTTTACCTTTTTTCGGGATTTATTTCAACAGCAACGTCAGAAGATCCGCCCCCTTAACATTTTTGATCATAACTCATCCATACTTAGGTGTAGAGAGTTTCAATTGGTCTCATTTTAAATATATTTGTTTGCTGAACAAGGCTATATGTGTATTGTTTCTTTCTCATGTAAACTTTTGAAGCTCTTTACCTTTTTTTCGGGATTTATTTTTACAGCAACGTCAGATCATCCGCTCCTTTACCATTTTGATCACAACTAATCCATATTTAGGTGTAGAAGGCATCAATTGGTTTTCATTTTAAAGGTATTTATGTGCTTAATAAGGCTATATTTGTATGGTCTTTGTCTGATGTAAACTCACTGATGTTTGAAGCTTTTTACCTGTGGTCGGGTTTTATTTCAACAGCAACGTCGGAAGATCCGCCCCCTAACATTTTTGTTCCTAACTCATCCATACTTAGGTGTAGAGAGTTGTAATTGGTCTCATTTTAAAGGTATTTGTGTGCTGAATAAGGCTATATGTGTATTGTTTCTGTGTGATGTAAACTTTGGAAGCTTTTTACCTTTTTTCGGGATTTATTTTTACAGCAACGTCGGATGATCCGCTTTCTTACCATTTTGATCATAACTCATCCATACTTAGGTGTAGAGAGCATCAAATTGTTTTCAATTTAAAGGTATTTGTGTGCTGAATAAGGCTATATGTGCAATGTCTCTGTCTGATATAAACTCATTGACTTCTGAAGCTTTTTACCTTTTTTCTGGATTTATTTCAACAGCAACGTTGGATGATCCGCCCCCTAAGATTTTTGTTCATAACTCATCCATACTTAGGTGTAGAGAGTTTCAATTGGTCTCATTTTGAATGTATTTTTGTGCTGAAGAAGGCTATATGTGTATGGTCTCTGTCTGATATAAACTTTTGAAGCTTTTTACCTTTTTTCGGGATTTATTTTTACAGCAACGTCAGATGATCCGCTCCTTTATCATTTTGCTCATAACTAAATCCATATTTAGGTGTAGAGAACATCAAATCATTTTCATTTTAAAGTTATTTATGTGCTGAATAAGGCTATATCGGTATGGTCTTTGTCTGATGTAAACTCACTGATGTCTGAAGCTTTTTACCTGTGGTCGGGTTTTATTTCAACAGCAACGTCGGATGATCCGCTATCTTACCATTTTGATCATAACTCATCCATACTTAGGTGTAGAGAGCTTCAATTGGTCTAATTTTAAAGGTATTCGTGTGCTGAAGATTGCTATATGTGTATGGTCTCTGTCTGATATAAACTCACTGATGTTTGAACCTTTTACTTGTGGTCGGGTTTTATTTTTACAGCAACGTCGGATGAATCGCTTCTTACCATTTTGATCATAACTCATCCATACTTGGGTGTAGAGAGCATCAAATGGTTTTCATTTTATAGTTATTTATGTGCTGAATACGGCTATATATGTGTGGTCTTTGTCTGTTGTAAACTCACTGATGTTTGAAGCTTTTTACCTGTGGTCGGGTTTTATTTCAACAGCAACGTCGGATGATCCGCCCCCTAACATTTTTGTTCGTAACTCATCCATACTTACGTATAGAGAGCCTAAATTGGTCTCATTTTAAAGGTATTTGTCTGCTGAGGACGGCTATATGTGTATGGTCTCAGTCTCATATAAACTCACTGCTTTTTGAAGCTTTTTACCTTTTTTCGGGATTTATTTCAACAGCAATGTTGGATGATCCGCCCCCCAACATTTTTGTTCATAACTCATCCATACTTAGGTGTAGAGAGTTTCAATTGGTCTCATTTTAAAGGTATTTGTGATGGTATCTGTCTGATTTAAACCTTTTAAGCTTTTTACCTTTTTTCGGGATTTATTTCAACAGCAACGTTGGATGATCCGCCCCCTAACATTTTTGTTCACAACTCATCCATACTTAGGTGTAGAGAGCATCAAATGTTCCAATTTTAAAGGCATTTGTGTGTTGAAGAAGGTAATAAGTGTATAATCTCTGTCTGATGTAAACTCACTGATGTTTGAAGCTTTTTACCTTTTTTCTGGATTCGTCTGAACAGCAACGTTGGAAGATCTGCTCCTGTATATATTTTATCATAATACATCCATACTTGGGTGTAGAGAGCTTCTTATTTTAAAGGTATTTGTGTGCTGAAGAAGGTTATATGTTTATGGTCTTTGTCTGATGTAAACTCACTGTGCAAATTTCCCTGCTTGTTATCACTGTGCCTTTAAGAAACCATTTACGTCACTGCCTAACGTTTGCACACAGCTCGGTATTTAGCAGCAAGAGTAGCAGAGGAACGACGGCAGAGTTTATAATGTTGTGCGTGAATGCATCTGATACCACATACAACTGAAACTATTCTATTAACATCTACTGCCATCATAATTCCTCCTCAATGAGTGCATCATGTACACCCTTGACTGTGGATTCAATAAAAGAAGTTGTAACACCTCTGGAAAGCTGCAGTCTTTCCGCCCGAAGACTTGTGTAGACCCAGTATACAAAAAAGATTTTACAAGTGGTCCTTCGAGCTGGCTGGATCTACACGGGCCGCGCCATGAAAACATCCAGAGATTTCTATGATGGGCAGCCACAGCCGAGTCCCCGTCCCAACAGAGTGCGCTGCTTTCCTATACAGCTGGAGGATTTCGAGCTCAGCTACCCATTAGCCCCTATGCAAAGTTCTGTAGCAATGCCGGCATCACCTCCACAGCCAAAATACCTGGTGCCACCAAGTCCAGAGAGATGGGGTACTTCCTCTGTAGCTTCCTACCAGTTTGCAGATAACCCCGTGAATAGAATGGAGCGTTTTGAGTCACGCTGGCAAGCTATAAGCCAACAGATGAGACAGCTGGAAACGGAGATGACTAATGTCAGATTGACAACATATCCACAGAGTTCCCCAGCTCGCCCCTGTTATCCTTACAGCTATACTGCACAATAACCCCAGTATAGCAGCCTCCCTCAGTTGGAGAGGATCTGCACATCACCAAGGACAGTTCCGGTTCCCACTGCACCACAACCAACATCTCTCCCTGCTGCTGCAGCTCCTCTTTCAGCACCAGGGACAGCTCCAGTTCCCACTGCACCACAACCAACATCTCTCCCTAATGCTGCAGCTCCTCTTTCAGCACCAGGGACAGCTCCGGTTCCGACTGCAGCAAACCAACATCGCTCCCTGCTGCTGTGGCTCCTCTTTCAGCACCAGGGACAGTTCTGGCTCCCAATGCAGCACAACCAACATGGCTCCCTGCTGCTGTGGCTCCTTTTTCAGCACCAGGGACAGTTCTGGTTCGCACTGCAGCACAACCAACATCGCTCCCTGTTGCTGCAGTTCCTCTGTCGGCACCAGGGACAGATCCAGTTTCAGATGGAATACATTTTGCATTGCCTTCTACAGCAGTCTCAGCTCAGCCCACAGAGTCAGAGGAGTACTGGCCCCCACCTCCCCCTCCTGTAGATTATACAGCATATGCTGCACTTCCGCTGCTGTATGATCCTACCCCTCCAGGTGCATCCGTTCAGCCTACAGTTGCTCCTACTCCCGCAACCTACAGTATGCCATCTGCATCTCAGTCTGTGCCTGTAAGTGTATATCCCTCAGCATATCAGTTTTATGCAGCACCTCCTCCAGAAGCACCTGCCAGAAAGTCCAGTCCACTTCCTGCTGCTGTCACTATACCCATTATGATGGAACTGGCAATTGCATCTTCATTTAGTATCCTCAAGCTAACAACCTTCAGTTCAGGTAAAGAGAGTGACTTTATTATGATTAAGAAAGGCTAAGACAGTAAACTCGCACCCCATAGCCCTTTAACTGAGGACTACAAATATCAGATTCCTGGTTGCTTGTTTTGATCTGGCAACAGCGCCTTCAATCTACTAATATGATTGGCTACCAACCATGGTACGTTGTGGCTCCCATAGTAGTATAATGGGAGTATACGTGCTTATATTAATGATTCCTATGAAGGGAAGAGTGGAATTCATGATCGCCAGGGAAAACGGACGGCGAATACTGTTGTATCTTTTCTACTGTTCTTATCTCTTTGAAGTGATAAACCACGGCGAATGTGTATTAAATATCACTATCAAGTTTTCTCTGCTGCATCAATACCTTTAATACTTCAACAGTACATTCAATTCACGTTGTGTTGTTGACATAAAAGCAATATTTGGTTGCCTGACATGCAAAGCTAGAATTATTCACATTCAGATTCCTAATTGTAGTTTCATTTCCAAGTCACTTCAACCTGAGAATCACAAAACAGTACAAGCTAGAAGTATCATATTGGTGCTCGGCATCAATAGGTACTCAAAATCAAATCTTAGGCAATATATTTAACATACTCTCTGTAAATACAGTAAATGTCAATAACAAAGGTAGTGCAGTCAGTTTAAATATAATAAAGTAGGACCCTATTTTGATTTCCATAAAAGGGGTAACTTGGTCCAATCCTTATATACATCCATCATCTAATGTTTTCTTGCAGACTTTTTCAAATTTAAGAAAAAATCAAAATTAGACTTCAAACCAGCAAAACTTCAAATTCATTGTAAATATTTATATAAAGTTTTTGATTAAAATAATGTTAAAAAATCATTACATTGCTAAAAATTATATATTTTTTGTAGAAAATATATAAATTAAATATATTTTATTTTTTTCAGTTGTTTATTAAATTAATAAGAATAGAATTATAATAAAAAGCACAATGTTATAAAAAGTTATTGATTAAATGAGATGATTGGTTTCAAAGTAAATTTAGCTAGTTATTTTAACCTTAAAATGAAATTGTAAATACTTCAAAATAATATTTAATTATGTGTTGATTGGAAAAAATAATATGATTTAGATCTGTATACTGTATAATTTAAAGATAACTGGGGGAGTTGGGCAATAATGAAAATACAAATCTTTTATTTTCACTATATTGAACTGTCTTGATACTCTATTTGAGTTTTTGTCTAATCAAAACAATAATAATAAAACATTATTCTGTCTTCTAGTTCATCTTCATAGTTTATTTCCCCTAATACCTTGGCTTATCCTCCCCCACCACACACACATACACACGCGACAGATACATTTAATCATTTGAATACAAGTATCTTCTGTCTAAAGTTTCACCTCACCCTGAAAAATTTTTTCACCTCCACCTTCAGCAAACTCTCTTTCTATGTAACACGCAAGCTGTCATGTAAGTTTACAGATTTTCATGCTATAGAGATTTTTTTGGTGCATCTTCTTAGCTCTATACTTCATGAAAAGTATTCACTATTTAACTTATTGTGTGTATGAAGTTGTTTGACCAATTTACAGTATGATGTGGGAGTTCTATAGGAGTCTGTAATACACAATTAATTATACATTTTTTTAAAGGTATAACATCGTTGTCTTTGGAGGAGTCGATGGATTTTCAAGGAAGGTAGAAATTTCCTTTTCTATTAATTCACTCAGAATGTTATATTCATGACTAACTCAAAAAAATACGTGGTATGCGTTTACCCTCTTTCATACATTTTGTGTCTGGACGCAGCAGCTAAAAATAAAGCAGGAACTGCATTTGGATTCTTCATGGAGGGTGTTGAAAGAAATGTATGGCCCTCAAGGTATATATTTCAATTGCAACATAAATTAAATGCTTCATAACTTTATGAACTTAGGATATGAGAGGGAAATGGTCTCGTTTTTTTTTTTCAACTTTATTTTTAATTGTTTTTCTTTAAACATTATACAGGGGAGTGGGGGGAAACCCCAAAAAAAAAAAAACAAAAAAAAAACAACAACAAAAAAAACGTGTGAAGAACATCATGTTGGATTACCATGTTTTTGCAGTTTGATCCTTTCTCAATATCAATGTGATGGTCTTTGTTCTGTCGATTTTTTGTATTTAGTCCATTTCTCCCACTTACGGCAAAATTGGTCCTCTTGAGTCCTTATTCGGTAGGTCAGTTGTTCCATGACATGTATTTCATCCATAACTTTCATCCAGTCACTGTGTGATGGTGGGTCTATCTTATACCATTTCCTTGTAATTGCTTTTTTGCAGGCTGCCAACATAATTTTCAATATGTATCTATCTTCTTTCAACACATCATTTCCCGTAATGACACCAAGATATAATAATGTACAGGACTTTGATACAGCATAACCCAAAACTTTGCCTATAACTAAGTGAAGATCTTCCCAAAATTTTACGATCTTAGGACATAGCCAGAACACATGCGAATGATTCACGTTTACATCTCCACAGCTTCTCCAACACGGCTGTGGTAATGAAGTATGTTTATTCATAATTTTGGGTGTTATAAAAAATCGAATTAAATTTTTCCAGCAATGTAATCTCCAGACACGTGATGATGTTGTTGATTGCTGTGTTTTCCAAATATATGACCATTCATCATCGGATATGTTCACTCCCAGCTCTCTCTGCCACTTCAGTTTTATATACGTCGTTGTATTCCCTCTTGCCTCCATTATATGTTCATAAACTGTAGAGATTATTCTAAACTTCTTTGCGTTGTAGGCTTCAATTATGATTTTGATTATCGAATTTCTGTCCAGATTTACACTGTGTTTTATTTTTTTGTTGAAGAAGTTCCTTATCTGTAAATATCTGAAATGGTCTTGATTACTTATATCATATTTTTGTTTAATCTCCTGAAAGCTCATGAAGTTCCCATTTTTAATTAGTGTGCATATAGCTGTTAATCCATTAGGAATCCATTGTTTAAATCTTCGGTCAAGAGAACCAGGGGTAAAACCCTTGTCATATGCTATCCACCTAAGCAGTCCGAGCTCTTTCTCTAGTTTGTATTTTCGTACCAGATTAAACCATAATTTTAGCGTAAACTGAGTGACCGTATTCACCTGTTTAATTATAATCATTGCTTCTTCTCTGTCTCCAAGAAGACTTTGGATTTCTCTTCCTTGTATCGATTTTTCTAAATTCTTCCATTTGGCTACATAATCTTTGTCACACAAACAAATTACATGCCTAATTTGTGCAGCATGAAAATATCCTTTAAGATTTGGCAGTGCCAAACCTCCCTTATCCTTTCTTATCTGTAATGTTTCAAATTTGATTCTCGGTCTGTGGCCGTTCCATATAAACCTTGAAAGGATTTTGTCCCACAGTCTGAATTGTTTTTCGGGTATCTCAATGGGTAATGACTGAAAGAGGTAAAGAAGTCGAGGTAGGACACTCATTTTTATGGTCTCTATTCGTGAACCAATGTCTAATGAAAGGAGAGCCAACCTGTCCAAATCACTCTTAATTTCCTTATCTAGTTTCACATAATTATGTTCATATAGATCATCAGTGTTTTGTGTTAAAGTGACCCCAAGATATTTCATTTTTGTTGCTCTCCAGTTCATATGATATTTTTGTTGTATGGTTTTGGATGGAAAATAGTTAAAAGCTAAAATCTGTGTTTTGGTCAAGTTAAGCTTGTATCCAGAATAGAAGCCAAATGTCTCGAGTTGGTTGACTAGTATGGGAATGCATGTGTCTGGGTCCTCTAGGAAACAGACCACATCATCAGCAAAAAGTCCAATGATATGTTCCTCTTCCCCAATCTCTATTCCTTTAAGATTTCTATTTTGCCTGATTGCTTGTGCCAGTGGCTCTATGAAAAGTGCAAATAAGGTTGGAGAAAGACAGCAGCCCTGTCTGGTAGATCGTCCTAAATTTATGCTCTCAGTTAGACTGCCATTTATTCTTATCCTTGCGGTTGGGTTTTGGTAAAGCGTTTTTATACATCTGACAGCTTTTTCGTTAAGTCCAAATTTCTCAAGTACCTGATATAGAATAGTCCAGTTTACACAATCAAAAGCCTTTTCTGCATCAAGGCTTATTAAGGCTGCACATTTCTCCTTTTTTTTATATGGTTGATAATATATAGAGCTCTTCTTGTGTTATCTTGGGCTTGACGTCCCTTAATAAAGCCTGTCTGGTCTTCATCGATAATGTCACTGGTAAAAAATTCATATCTTCTAGAAATAATTGAGGTATACAATTTGTAATCGACATTGAGCAGTGATATGGGTCTATAATCTGAACAAGTCTCACTATTGCTTTTCTTGGGGATCACTGATATTACCGCTTCTTTCCAGGAAGGGGGCATTTCACCATGTTCAAGTGTGTAGTTGAATGATTTTACGAGAAGAGATATAATCTGCTCATTGAATGTTTTATACCATTCGGATGGTAGACCGTCACTGCCGGGAGATTTGTTTGTTTTTAGTTTGTTTATTGCTTTCTCTATCTCTGCTTTTGTGATGGGTGAAGTCAGATGATCATTTTGATTTTTTCCAATTGATGGTAAGTCCAGTTTCTCGAGAAAAGCTTTCATTTGGTCAATGTCTGCGGAAGGAGGTTGACTGTATAAATCTCTATAGTAGTTCATAAACTGAGTTCCAATCTCTTTGGGGTCATGAATTATTTGATTCGTATTCATATCCTTTATCTTGTGAATTGTCCGATCTGCTTGCTGTTTTTTCAATTTTTTTGCCAGTAATTTGGTTGCCCTTGGTCCCACTTCATAATAGGATTGTTTTAGAAATCTGGTCTTCTTTTCAATTTCTGTGATTAGTATTTTATCTATATTATCTCTAATTTCTTTAATTTTTGGAAGTAAAGAGGGGTCTCGTGTAGTCTTGTGTTGCTGTTCAGTAATAAACAGCTTTTCCTTCTTTTTGTAGACCTCTTCTGTTTTTTTTAATTGCTGCCGTCTTAGCAACCAATTTTCCTCTTATAACTGCTTTGAGAGCATCCCATAAAATAGGGGTAACCTCTCCATTGTCATTTTCATTTTGATAGGTTATAATGTCTTTCTTTAGTTCCTCCACATTTGACTTGTTATTTAATATTCCTATGTTTAGCCTCCACAAAGTTTTTTTCTCTTGCATTTTCAAATTAACTTTAAGGTGAACGGCGTAGTGATCGGATACATCTGCTTGTTGAATTTCACATTTCTTTACCCTATTCAAATCATTCTTATTCATAAAGAAGTAGTCGATTCTAGAATAGCTGTTGTTGGGGGGAGAATAATGTGTGTAGTCTCTTTTAGAAGGATGTAACTCCCTCCATGTATCAACTATCCCAAATTCTTTAAGTGTTCTCTTGACCATTCTCATAACCTGGTTGGTATGCTTATTCTTATTTGTTGTGTCTAGATTAGCGTTCATCACAATATTAAAGTCACCACCACATATTAATACTCCATCCATTTCTGAAATCATGGTATCAAATAAGGTTTTAAAGAATTGTTTTGAACTATTAGGTGGAGCGTACACGTTAACCAGAGTCACCATCTCGTTTTCGAGTTTTCCTTTCACAATAATAAATCTCCCTTCCTTATCACTAATTTTTTTGATACATTCAAATTTCACTGAGTTGGATATAAGTATAATCACACCTCTTCTACATCCATGACGGTATGAACTATGGAATGAGTTGGCATATCCAAACCTCTTAAGTTTTTCGCTTTCCGGACTAGACAGATGCGTTTCTTGTAGAAAAATAATCTGTGACTTATCCTTTTTTAATTTGGTCATTATCTTCTGACGTTTCACAGGATTATTTAGACCATTAATATTTAAAGACAGTATTTTGGTATTATACTCTATTATTTCTAACTGGTTTGAGCGGCAATCCAACAATGAACATAAAAAACAAAATCCAAGAACAACAGTTGAACTCTGAACATTGTGGCTTCCAAAAAGGAGATGTACTTATCCATCCCTTGTGGTCCCTGTTGGTGGGAGGAGGGTTTGGTGCCTCACTGCGGTGGGGGCCCTCCCTAGCTGTGAGAAAAAACCCACAAATACTAGAATTGTCCAACATTTGTGCATGCTACAAAACACTCCCTCTTGTCGGTTTAACTAATCTTTAAACTTAAGTCGTGAGTCATTATATATATGACCCAGATTGTGTGTATCAGACTATAACTCTATGGTAAAAAAGTAAATATTTTTGACAAAAAAGATAGTGATGTTTGAGTTCACCCAGCGACGTAGCTTATATCTTTTCATCCATTGCAGTTCTCTTAGTGTGTGTCTCGTCTGAACTCCGTCAGCCTCTCCCTTGCACGTTGAGCTGCGCTGTCTGGGCTGTTGTTGGTGCGTTTCCATGGCAACGCTGCGTTCAGTCGCTCCTCCGCATCAGCTGCGGTGTTTGCTTTGGTCACCACCTTTACCGTGATTCCGCATCGATTCAGGTCCCGTGCTGCCTCCTCCGCTGTGCTGTATATCACCAGACCCGTGTCCCAATGCACCCGCATCTTCGTGTAGGGTGTCTGGTACCGGATGCCTTTCTCCCTCAGAGCCGCTTTGATAGGACCGTACATCTTGCGCCTCTCCATGACGTCTGTCGCATAGTCGTTATCAAAGTAAAGTCGTTTGCCGTTAATCTCAATCTTCTGTTGCCACGCTTTCTTTAAAACCAACTCTTTAACGTGAAATTCCAGAAAGTTAACGATTATTGATCTCGGGGAAGACGCAGCTGCTGGTTTTGGAATCAATGCTCTATGTGCCCTCTGGACACGGAGTTCGAGACCCTCTGGCAGGGTCAGGTGGTGATTAAACAACTCGTTTACAAAATCAGTGACAGATCTCCCTTCTTTTTCCTCTGGCACCCCGTAGATCCTGATATTGTTTCTTCTCGAGCGGCTCTCGAGATCAACAACTTTGTCCCGCATCTGTATGTTTTCTTTCACCACCGCCAGTAGCGTTTCTTTCATCTCCAAGCAGGCCGACTCCATGTGAGCTATTCGGGTTTGTGCCTCAGCTATGTTGGTGTTTTGGCTCTGGAGCTCCTGCAAAACTTCACCTTTAAACTCCGCGAGGTCGTCTTTCAAAACTTTCTTGACGTCGTTTTTAAATTCGTCCAGGTCCCGTCTCATTCCTTGTTTAAAATCTTTTAACTCTGTACGAAGCATCGTTAGAGCTTGAAGCAGAGCGTTCTGGTCAGTGCTAGCTTCACCTAGCATAGCAATGCTAGTTTCACCTCCGTTGTCGTTTTCCTCGTGTTCAGTAGACTCGGTCACTTCTGGGTTTTGTTGGTTATCCCTCGAATTTGTGTTCATCACCTGACTCCTTAGCTTTCTCCCTCCGTCCATACTTAAATTGAATGAATTTCAGTGTTATTTATATTGAAAGGAGGTACTTTGTCCAAACCGACTTGAGGAGCTCGCTATTATGCGTCCATCTTGTTGTCGCACCGCACCGGAAGTCTCCGGAAATGGTCTCGTTTTAAAGATATTTTTCTCCTGACGATGGCTATTTGTGTTTGATCTCTGTCTGATTAAAACTCACTGACGTTTGAGCTTTTTACCATTTTTCGGGATTTATTTGAACAGCAACGTCGGATGATCTGCCCCCTAACATTTTTGTTCATAACTCATCCATACTTAGGCTTATAGAGCTTCGATTTGGGTTTTTTTTTTCAATTTCTAAAAATGTACTTATGTGTGGTTCATATAAGGGCTAAATTGTTATCCGGTCCTCTGTTAGATGTAAAAACTCATTGTCTTTTGACGCTTTTTACCTGTCGGTCGGGTTTTTTTATTTTAACCAGACAACGTGGATGATCCGCCCTCCTATAACATTTTTGTTCATAACTCATTCATTTTTAGGTGTAGAGAGCATAAATGTTCTCATTTTAAAGGTATTTGTGTGATGAAGAAGGGCTATTGTGTATGGTCTCTGTCTGATGTAAATTTTGAACTTTTTAACTTTGTTCGGGATTTATTTTTACAGCAACGTCGGATGATCCGCTATCTCACCATTTTGATCATAACTAATCCATATTTAGGTGTAGAGATCATCAAATGGTTTTCATTTTAAAGGTATTTATATGCTGAATAAGGTTATATGTTTATGCTCTTTTTCTGATGTAAACTTACTGACGTTTGAAGATTTTCTTCATTTATTATTTGAATTATTTGAACAGAAACGTCGGAAGATCCGCCCCCTGAGATTTTTGTTCATAAGTCATCCATACTTGGGTGTAGAGAGCATCAAATGGTTTTCATTTTAAAGGTATTTATGTGCTGAATAAGGCTATATGTGTATTGTTTCTGTCTGATATAAACTCACGACTTTTGAAGCTCTTTACCTTTTTTCGGGATTTATTTTTACAGCAAAGTTGGAAGATCCGCCCCCTAACATTTTTGTTCATAACTCATCCATACTTAGGTGTAGAGAGCATCGAATGTTTTCATTTTAAAGGTATTTGTGTTCTGAATAAGGCTATATGTGTATGGTCTCTGTCTGATTTAAACTTTTGAAGCTTTTTATCTTTTTTCGGATTTATTTCAACAGCAACGTCGGTTGATCCGCCCCTAACATTTTTGTTCATAACTCATCCATACTTAGGTGTAGAGCGCATCAAATGTTCTCACTTTAAAGGTATTTGTGTGCTGAAGAAGGCTGTATTTGTATGGTCTCTGTCTGATGTAAACTCACTGACTTTTGAAGTTTTTAATTTTATCGGGATTTATTTAAACAGCAACGTCGGATGATCCGCCCCTAACATTTTTTTTCATAAGTCATCCATACTTAGGTGTAGAGAGTTTCAATTGGGTTCAGTTTAAATGTATTTGAGTGCTGAAACTGCACCTAACTTCTGCATTTGGCTAAATGAATGTACAACTTTTGAATAGCTTTTCACCTTTTTTCGGGATTTATTTCAAACAGCAAAAGTCGGATGATCACACCCTCTAACATTTTTGTTCTTAATCATCCACACACTTAGGTAATAGAGAGCAATAAAATTGGTCTCATTTTAAATGTATTTGTCTGCTTAGGACGGCTATATGTGTATGGTCTCAGTCTCATATAAACTCACTGCCTTTTGGAGCTTTTTACCTGTGGTCGGGTATTATTTTAACAGCAACGTCGGATGATCCGCCCCCTAACATTTTGTTTTCATAACTCATCCATACTTAGGTGTAGAGAGTTTCGATTGGTCTAATTTTATATGTATTTTTGTGCTAAAGAAGGCTATGTGTGTATGGTCTCCTATTTTACCACAGCACACTGACTTTTGAGCTTTTTACCCTTTTTTTCGGGACTTTAATTTTAACCAGCAAAGTCCTGGTGATCGCTCCACCATATTGATTCATAACTACATCCACATTAGGTGATAGGAGGAGCTCAAAGGGGTTATCATTTATAGTTATTTTATGTCGCTGAATAAGGCTATATGTCTATGGTCTCTGTCTAATGTAAACTCACTGATGTTTGAAGCTTTTTACCTTTTTTCGGGATTTAATTCAACATCAACGTCGGATGATCCGCCCCTAACATTTTTTTCCATAACTCATCCATACTTAGGTGTAGAGAGCATCAATTGGGCTTATTTTAAATGTATTTGCCTGTTGAATAAGGCTATATGTGTATGGTTTCTGTCTGATGTAAACTTTTGAGGCTTTTTACCTTTTTTCGGGATTTATTTTTACAACAACGTCAGATCATCCGCTCCTTTACCATTTTGATCATAACTAATCCATATTTAGGTGAAGAAGGCATCAATTGGTTTTTATTTTAAAGGTATTTATGTGCTTAATAAGGCTATATTTGTATGGTCTTTGTCTGATGTAAACTCACTGACTTTTGAAGCTTTTTACCTGTGGTCGGGTTTTATTTTAACAGCAACGTCGGATGATCCGCCCCTTAATATTTTTGTTTATAACTCATCCATTTTTAGGTGCAGAGAGTTTCAATTGGTCTCATTTTAAAGGTATTTGTGTGCTGAAGAATGCTATATGTGTATGGTCTCTGTATGATATAAACTCATTGACTTTTGAAGCTTTTTACCTTTTTTCGGGATTTATTTCAACAGCAACGTCAGAAGATCCGCCCCCTAACATTTTTGTTCATAACTCATCAATACTTAGGTGTAGATAGTTTCCATTGGTCTCATTTTAAAGGTATTTGTTGGCTGAATAAGGCTATATGTGTACTGCTTATGTCTGATGTAAACTTTTGAAGCTTTTTCCCTTTTTTCGGGATTTATTTTCACAGCAACGTCAGATCATCCGCTCCTTTACCATTTTGATCATAACTAATCCATATTTAGGTGTAGAAGGCATCAATTGGTTTTCATTTTAAAGGTATTTATGTGCTGAATAAGGCTATATTTGTATGGTCTTTGTCTGATGTAAACTCACTGATGTTTGAAGCATTTTACCTGTGGTCGGGTTTTATTTCAACAGCAACGTCGGAAGATCCGCCCCCTAACATTTTTGTTCCTAACTCATCCATACTTAGGTGTAGAGAGTTTTAATTGGTCTCATTTTAAATGTATTTGTGTGCTGAATAAGGCTATATGTGTATTGTTTATGTGTGATGTAAACTTTGGAAGCTTTTTACCTTTTTTCGGTATTTATTTTTACAGCAACATCTGATGATCCGCTTTCTTACCATTTTGATCATAACTCATCCATACTTAGGTGTAGAGAGTTTCAAGTGCGGTCTCAATTCTAATAAGGTTGTTAGTTTGTCTGAATAGTTTTAATATGTCTATTTGTTTCTGTCTGATGTAACTTTGGATGTCCTTGTTACCTTTTTTCGCGGATTTATTTCAACAGCAACGTCGGATGATCCGCTATTTTATAATTTTGATCATAACTCATCCATACTCAGGTGTCGAGAGTTTCAATTGGTCTCATTTTAAATGTATTTGTGTGCTGAAGAGGGCTATATGCGTATGGTCTCTGTCTGATATAAACTCACGACTTTTGAAGCTTTTTACCTTTTTTCGGGATTTATTTTTACAGCAAAGTCGGGTGATCCACCCCTTAAAAAACATCAGTGAGTTTACATCAGACAAAGACCATACAAATATAGCCTTATTAAGCACATAAATACCTTTAAAATGAAAACCAATTGATGCCTTCTACACCTAAATATGGATTAGTTATGATCAAAATGGTAAAGGAGCGGATGATCTGACGTTGCTGTAAAAAAAAATCCCGAAAAAAGGTAAAAAGCTTCAAAAGTTTACATCAGACAGAAACAATACACATATAGCCTTATTCAGCACACAAAATACCTTTTAAATATTGAGGACCAATTGAAGACTCTCCTAAAACCTATAGTATGGATGGTTAGGATCAGAACATGTTAGGGGGGATCTTCCGAGTAGTGGTTGAAATGTAAATCCCGAAAAAAGGTAAAAAGCTTCAAAACTCAATGAGTTTATATCATACAGAGACCTTACACATATGGCATTCTTCAGCACACAGAGACCATACACATATAGCCTTCTTTGGCACACAAATACATTTAAAATGAGCCCAATTGAAACTCTCTACACCTATGTATGGATGAGTTATGAAAAATAATGTTAGGGGGCGGATCATCCGACGTTGCTGTTAAAATAAAACCCGACCACAGGTAAAAAGCTTCAAACATCAGTGAGTTTAGATCAGACAGAGACCAAACACATATAGCCTTCTTTGGCACACAAAGACCTTTAAAATCAGACCAATTGAAGCTCTCTACACCTAAGTATGGATGAGTTAGGAACAAAAATGTGAGGGGGCGGATCTTACGACGTTGCTGTTGAAATAAATCCCGAAAAAAGGTAAAAAGCTTCAAAAGTTCACATCAAACAAAAATCCTACACATAAAGCTTTCTTGAGCACACAAATACAGACCAATTGAAGCTCTCTACGCCTACGTATGGATGAGTTATGAACAAAAATGTTAGGGGGCGGATCTTCTGACGTTGCTGTTGAAATAAATCCCGAAAAAAGGTAAAAAGCTTCAAAAGTCAATGAGTTTATATCATACAGAGACCATACACATATAGCATTCTTCAACACACAAATACCTTTAAAATGAGACCGAATGAAGCTATCTACACCTAATTATGGATGAGTTACGATCAAAATGGTAAAGGAGCGGATCATCTGACGTTGCTGTAAAAATAAATCCCGAAAAAAGGTAAAAAGCTTCAAAAGTTCACATCAAACAAAAATCCTACACATAAAGCTTTCTTGAGCACACAAATAAATTTACTATGAGACCAATTGAAGCTCTCTACGCCTACGTATGGATGAGTTATGAACAAAAATGTTAGGGGGCGGATCTTCTGACGTTGCTGTTGAAATAAATCCCGAAAAAAGGTAAAAAGCTTCAAAAGTCAATGAGTTTATATCATACAGAGACCATACACATATAGCATTCTTCAGCACACAAATACCTTTAAAATGAGACCGAATGAAGCTATCTACACCTAATTATGAATGAGTTACGATCAAAATTGTAAAGGAGCGGATCATCTGACGTTGCTGTAAAAATAAATCCCGAAAAAAGTTAAAAAGCTTCAAAAGTTTACATCAGACAGAAACAATACACATATAGCCTTATTCAGCACAAAAATACATGTAAAATAAGCCCAATTGATGCTCTCTACACCTAAGTATGGATGAGTTATGGAAAAAAATGTTAGGGGCGGATCATCCGACGTTGCTGTTGAATTAAATCCCGAAAAAAGGTAAAAAGCTTCAAACATCAGTGAGTTTACATTAGACAGAGACCATACACATATAGCCTTATTCAACACACAAATACCTTTAAAATGAGACCCATTGAAGCTATCTTCATCTAAGTATGGATGAGTTATGGTCAAAATGGTAAAAGAGCGGGTCACCCAACCTTGCTGTAAAAATAAATCCCGAAAAAAGGTAAAGAGCTTCAAAAGTCAATGAGTTTATATCATACAGAGACCATACACATATAGCCTTATTCAGCACACAAATACCTTTAAAATGAGACCAATTGAAACTCTCTACACCTAAGTATGGATGAGTTAGGAACAAAAATGTTAGGGGGCGGATCTTCCGACGTTGATGTTGAAATAAAACCCGACCACAGGTAAAAAGCTTCAAACATCAGTGAGTTTACATCAGACAAAGAGCATACAAATATAGCCTTATTAAGCACATAAATACCTTTAAAATTAAAACCAATTGATGCCTTCTACACCTAAATGTGGATTAGTTATGATCAAAATGGTAAAGGAGTTGATGATCTGACGTTGCTGTAAAAATAAATCCCGAAAAAAGGTAAAAATCTTCAAAAGTTTACATCAGACAGAAACAATACACATATAGCCTTATTCAACAAACAAATACCTTTAAAATGAGACCAATTGAAACTCTCTACACCTAAGTATGGATGGGTTATGAAAAATAATGTTAGGGGGCGGATCATCCGACGTTGCTGTTGAAATAAATCCCGACAAAACGTAAAAAGCTTCAAAAGTTTACATCAGAAAGAAAGTATACACATATAGCCTTAATCAACAAACAAATACCTTTAAAATGAGACCAATTGAAACTCTCTACACCTAAGTATGGATGAGTTAGGAACAAAAATGTTAGGGGGCGGATCTTCCGACGTTTCTTTTGAAATAAATCCCGAAAAAAGGTAAAAAGCTTCAAACATCAGTGAGTTTACATTAGACAGAGACCATACACATATAACCTTATTCATCACACAAATACCTTTAAAATGAGACCCATTGAAGCTATCTACATGTAATTATGGATGAGTTGTGATCAAAATGGTAAAGGAGCGGGTCACCCAACTTTGCTGTAAAAATAAATCCCGAAAAAAGGTAAAGAGCTTCAAAAGTCGTGAGTTTATATCAGACAGAGACAATTAACATATAGCCTTATTCAGCAAACAAATACCTTTAAAATGAAAACCATTTGATGCTCTCTACACCTAAGTATGGATGAGTTATGATCAAAATGGTAAAGGAGCTAATAATCCGACGTTGCTGTGAAAATGAATCCCGAAAAAAGGTAAAAAGCATCAGAAGTTTACACCAGACAGAGACCATACGCATATAGCCTTATTCAGAACACAACAACCTTTAAAATGAGACCAATTGAAGCTCTCTACATCTAAGTATGGATGAGTTATGATCAAAATGGTAAGATAGCGGATCATCCGACGTAGCTGTAAAAATAAATTCCGAAAAAAGTTAAAAAGCTTCGGAACTTTACATCAGACAGAGACCATACACATATAGCCTTCTTCAGCACACAAATACCTTTAAAATGAGACCAATTGAAGCTCTCTACAACTAAGTATGGATGAGTTACGATCAAAATGGTAAGATAGCGGATCATCCGACGTTGTGGTTAAAATAAAACCCGACCACAGGTATAAAGCTTCAAACATCAGTGAGTTTACATCAGACAGATACCATACACATATAGCCTTCTTTGGCACACAAATATATTTAAAATGAGCCCAATTGAAACTCTCTACACCTAAGTATGGATGAGTTATGAAAAATAATGTTAGGGGGCGGATCATCCGACGTTGCTGTTAAAATAATACCCCACCACAGGTAAAAAGCTTCAAACATCAGTGAGTTTACCTCAGACAGAGACCATACACATATAGCCTTCTTCAGCACACAAATACATTTAAAATGAGACCAAATGAAACTCTCTAAACCTAAGTATGGATGAGTTATGATCAAAATGGTAAGATAGCGGATCATGCGACGTTGCTGTAAAAATAAATCACGGAAAAAGGTAAAAACTTTATAGAGTTTACATCAGACAGAGACCATACACATATAGCCTTATTCCACACACAAATAGCTATATAATGAGACAAATTGAAGCTCTCTACCCCTAAGTATGGATTAGTTATGATCAAAAATGTTAAGGGGCGGATCAACCGACTTTGCTGTAAAAATAAATCCCGAAAAAAGGTAAAAAGCTTCAAAAGTTTACATCAGACGGACACCATACAAATATAGCCTTATTCAGCACACAAATACCTTTAAAGTGAAAACAATTTGATGCTCTCTCCACCTAAGTATGGATGAGTTATGATAGAAATGGTAAAGGAGCGGATCAGCTGACATTGCTGTAAAAATAAATCCCGAAAAAAGGTAAAAAGCTTAAAAGGTTTAAATCAAACAGATACCATACACATATAGCCTTCTTTGGCACACAAATACATTTAAAATGAGACCAATTGAAACTGTCTACACCGAAGTATGGATGAGTTATGAAAATAAAATGTTAGGGGGCGGATCATCCGACGTTGCTGTAAAAATAAATCCCGAAAAAGGGTACAAAGCTTCAAAAGTTTACATCAGACAGAAACCATACACATTTAGCCTTATTTAGCACACAAATAAATTTAAAATGAGACCAATTTA